>CM050166.1:42698943-42871443 GCA_027410445.1 Discoglossus pictus | reverse complement strand
CAGATATACTTGTCTTGTCCCATACCTTCTCCATGCATAATACCACATTATAGCGTGATTATTTTTATCGATAGCTTATACACTTGCAGGTTAAAGTGTTAATAAATGTATCCAGAGCATTAAACTATAGTCCTGAGAAAAGTGAATCCAAGTATGAAGGAGGAATGCCCCATAGCAAGGAAACAAATACATTTCAGGAGTGAAGCATGGTCTATAAATAAAGGAATACAAGGACAAGTCATGCTTCAGAAGTGTTGTGGATAAGTAGAACAAACTAAAGCAATTCAAGCATGCCTGGCATAAGGGTAATTCTAATTAATTCTGGAACCTGGATTAATTAAGCCAAGCATTTGGTAGATAGAATGGGATGGCTAGTTGGCCTCTTGGTTCTAATCTGCTTTCAAATCTCAAACAGTACTTCTACTAGTGCATAGGGATTAGAAGTAGTACACAGTTATCTAAACTTTCACATGTCTTGAAAGATTGTAAATATGTGAATTTTATCAATCTTGCATGGTGCTTTGGGAAAGTACTATGGACACTGGATTCTAAGCTCAAAGACAGGGCCCTCCATTTTTGTAACATGAACACAATCCATGTATACCACTACGGAATTTGTTTGTTGGCGCGTTACAAATAAACAATAATAATAATAGTGTAGTGGATGCAATCATTTAATATGTAAAGCACTCATATTTGCTCAGCTCTGTACAGTATATACATGACAGATAAAGAAATGCTGATGTACAGTCTGTACTTAAAGAACTAGGCTTGATAATACTCAAATAGTTTTTAGAAAGTAAAAAAAATAATAGAAATGGTTAATTGATGATGTATTGTGGGTCCCTCTTGTTACTGTTAAGGGGCAGCATAATGTGCCAACTTTAAATTGAAACAGACAAGTTATTATCAGTTTCCAAGGAACCACTTACTTCACAAGTCAAATTAACAAAGCAACACAATATGTAATGCATTAAAATACTTTTTTATAATTTTACTTTCATACATTTTTTTTCCCCTTTAAGTTTTTTTTTCTAAAGAGCACACCATAAATATGAGACAACTAGGAAATTGCCCGTCAAAAATGACGGGAATAAAATTGTAAGGCTGGCAATGCTGTTTGCCACACAGTGTGAGGCTTTTGCTCCTCTGAGCACCTTCGGCGCTCATTGTGAGCCTTTCCTCCCGGCTACTGTACGGGCCACTCATTGCAGGGTTTGTTAACCTGCAAGTTTTGTGCTTGGGAATACCATGTGTCTCTTTCCACCATCTCCCCCTGTCCCTTCCCTGTGTCTTTCTCCTCTGTGTCTTTCTCCTCTGTGTGTCTGCTGAATGTTTGCGTGTTACGCGCTGAATGCCGTTTGTTTTATTTTCGAAATCCCGCGTGCCTTGCATTGTTCGTGTAAGTGTACAGCCTCGTTTTCATCCTGTTTCAGAGTTTTTACATTTTTGGGCCGTCATTTTTTTCCTTGCTTAGTTGATTTTCGATTGTTAAAAAATGGCAAATATGGCTCAAATTAGCTTGCAACCTCACTCCGAGGCTTCCTGGCCCTCCCGCTGTGCTGTGTGTAAGTGTGTTTTCATTTTTTTTTATTATTTTGCTTGTTTTTCGAGTTACGCACTTGAACTAAGATTGGCCGTTAAATTAGCAAACTGCACTCCTCGCGGTGAGTGCTACGTTTTGCGGGAGTGGCCCGCGTACCTCCACTGCTTGCCTTAGGCGCTCATTGCAGCCGAAGTCCCACATGCGTCAACTACTCGCCTCGCTTTGCGAGGGCCGCAAGTGCGTTACCAACATCACAAATGTCACCAACATCGCAAGATCCCCAACTATATATGTGATCACATATTTAGTTGTCAGCAGTGCGGGTTGGCAAAACTTGTTGCTAACGCTGCGGCCCTTACAAAACGAGGGCCGCAGTTGCTGGCAAGGAGCGCCAAAGGTGCTCCTTGTGCTGCTGATGAGCGCCGTAGGCGCTCATCCCTTCGACCCCCTACCACTACAGGCACGCAAATGCGGACCCTCGCAAAGCTGAGGTGGAGGCTCCCACATCGGCTGCAATGAGCCGCAGGCAAGACTTACACCACTAAATTTACAGACTTAGCATCCACAAATACGAGCCACAATAAATTCACACAACAAACACATAAAAAGCTTATCCACAGCAAGAGGGAGCACCCAGGACCTCTGCAAGTGAAGTTACATCTCAATTTAAGTACAAATTCAAGAGTTTAGACACCCGAAAATCCCCTAAGCGAGAGAAAAAATGGCCGCAGAAAAACCCCAAAACTAAGCTACAGGACCCTAAACACGCAAAACACCACGAAACACATACAGATTTTCCAAAAAAGTCGTACGAGGTCCAAGATACACTATTAAAAAGGACGCAAAATCATCCACAGCCGCACACACATTAGCCGCCATTTTACAACACTAACTTACACAATGCGGAAGTACACAGCTACCCTAACGGATTTTCCTTGCGCACGCACACTATTTACACTACACACTGCACACATTGCTGAGCCTTACACCTCAGCTCCACAACAGTGCAAACGGACATTGTATGCTGCAGCAACATCAAAACAGATTGTCAGCTCTTCAACACAATGCTTCCTGCATATATTACTTCAAAATAGGTAAAATATATTCATTTATTAATTTATTAATTATTTCATTAGCAAACAAAAAAAACTTATACACAAAAAAATAATAATCTCATAATACACATAAAAGCCATTAACTGCGCCACTCACAATGAACGGCATAGCACAAAAACACTTGCAAGAAGCACAAAAAACACATCACCGCCGACCAAACAACACCAAAAGCGCCTATCAGAAAAAAAAATACAACAACCAACAGCCTCGCAATGAGCGCCAAAGTCGCTCATCGCGAGGCTCGCAATGAACACTGAAGGATCTCGGAACACCAACAAAATTCATGTCTCAACCAAACAGCATTACCTGCCTTACAATCTTATTGCTGTCATTTTTTGACGGGCTAGTCGCTAGTATTTAAAGTAATAGGTGAGAGATATACGTGTTGTACAGTGGTTAACCGAGGTTTAACCACTATGAAGTGTAAACCAACCACACTAGTGGTTGACCAGGAAAAATAAGAAATATCAACTCATGATCGTAATATATAGATGGGGCCATTTTCTCATATAGCCAATACAGTATGGAAACAAATAACTTAAACAGTGACAGAGCTACTGCCAGTACAGCAGGTGTAAAAGTCCACATCAGGGTAGGGGTCCTCTGATACCTAGAGTAAAGCTGTCTTTTAAGAAAAGGGGGACATATCATTTTATTGAAAGGAAATGTGATCACCCTAGTGGCAATCTGAGCACCTACATATATTTTTGGCTATTTATTGAAGCATATAGAGAAATTGCACTGGGCCTTGAATTATTTTGCACAGGGGCCCACTATTCACTAGCTCCACCACTGCAATTCTATGTATATTCAGTGTAATGTTAAAAGCCTATTATACAGTGCAATCGCAAGTATTGTGTAAATTCAATAAAACTTACTATGAGTTTTTACAATTACTTTCTAAAAGTACTTTGACTACTTCCGAATGTGCATTTGCTTCCATATACTGTATATACTCGAGTATAAGCCGACTTTTTCAGCACATTTTTTATGCTGAAAAAGCCCCCCTTGAGGCAAAAACAAAACCCTCCTCCTTCCCCCTGTTATCCTCCTTCTTCCCCCCGTTATCCTCCTCCTCCACCCTTATCATCATCCTCCTCCTTCTCCTCCACCCTTATCATCATCCTCCTCCTTCTTGTCCTTCCCCCCCTTATCATCATCTTGTTTCCCCCATAACCTCCTCCTTACTACACCCTCTCCAATCCCTATCCCCCTTCCTCCTTACTTGCTCCAATGCTCCGATAAGCTGATGCTGATCCTGACGCCGCAGCGCGTCTTCTGTACCGACATATGCTAATGATGTCATGTCACATGCGCGTCACGTCATTAGCATATGCCGGTACAAGTTTTTGTTGGCCCCTTACAGTTTAGTTTTTTTTTAATTAAATCTCAAATGAGACTGTGATGTGATCACGGTTTCCCAAAGGTTGCCCTATTTCAACATGTGGTACTATATCAATATTTGATAACTGAATCTCAATAACCTGCTCCCCTTAGCTGAACTGCTGGTCTCATTCATCCAGTTTATTTCAGGGTAGTTAAAAGCTCCCATTATTAGAACTTGACCATGCTTAGCTGCATTTAAAATCTGTAACAATAATTGCAGTTCCTCACTTTCAATTATATTTGGGGGTTTATAGGATACTCCAACCAATATTCTTTTAGACTTTGCTGCGCCGCTATTTAACTTAACCCACAAGCATTCAAAATGATTGCTAGTTCCAGCATATATATCTTCTCTGACTATAGGCTTACATTCAGGCTTAACATGCAATCTATCCCGGCTATAGAGATTGTACCCAAGTGAGAAGTCAGCCCAGTGCTCTAAAAACCCAAACCCCTCCTTAATGCACCTCTTTTTTAGCCATACATTTACCTCCCTATGCTCCTTCTGTCTCCCTGGGCTACCACATGGCACTAGTGATAGTCCTTATTCCCTAGTTCTCTAAAATGATTCTTTAGGACTCTCCATCTTCCACTAACTTTGTCATTGGTACCAATATGTACCAAGGCTGCTGGTTCATTTCCAGCCCCTCCCAATAATGTATCTACCCGATCTGTAACATGCTGAACCCAGGCACCTGGGAAACAGCAAACGGTTTGATTGCTGGGATCTGGGTGACAAATCACCCTGTCTACCTCACAACCAAAAACATTTTTAATCTTTTCTTCACTTTTTAATTATATATTGGTAAAACAATTTATTTGTATATATACACACACACACACATGTACTCACTGTGGGATCTGTGATCCTAAATTACTTTCTATCTCATTTTTTTGTGATTTATGGGTGGCAGATGATTTAAAAAGGACAAAATATGTGTTCACAGAACACGTTTAATATGTAAATTTTGCGCAACTAACCTGAAACAAGACATATGATTTTCCACAAATCATAAAAAACAAATAGCCTACTTTAGATGTTCCTAACTCTTAAACATCAACATCCTTATTAAATTGTGATTCGGCCAATTGAATAGGGCTTTATTTAAGCACATAGCATATTTTTTTTTACAGAAGTTTTTAGTTTGTGAACTTCTATCCAAAAGCAAGGTCTTCACTAACTAAAAACTTCTGTAATAAAAATATGCTGTGTGCTTATATAGAGCCCTATTCAATTGGCCGAATTGCAATTTAATATATTCTCTTAAATTATTATAATACCTTATTGTTATCTTCTATAACTATACTTGATTTTTGGATTATTCTGGATTACTTTTAATATTTTATAGTAGAACGTTTCTATAAAACATATTTGTTTAGAGAATACACATACATTTCACACAGAAGTTAACTTTAATTATAAAAGGTTTTAATGGAAAGTGCGATATATAGTCTTGAAGTGTAAAAATGTATATTAATGCTCATTTTAATTATGAGGGAGAAAAATTATGTATAGCGCTTTCATATCTTAGGCCCCTGGTCCTCTAGGTGAGAAAAAAACATTCCAAGATCACCAGAAGACAGTACAAAGCATAGTCAGTAATTACTAATGTAATAATTATTATTATAATAATAATTTAATATTATCATCATAATTTTGTGCCTATTCTGAAGAGCTTGCAGTCTCTGGGAGGCTGTTACAGTGATGGGCCATAATCATTTCCAGCCTATAAAGCAAAGCCTAGTGAATCTATTACACATTATAAATATCAGTCTCAAGAAGCCAACTCCACTTCTCCATAAAAAACAAATATTTATGGGTTGAGTTAGGTGTATTTGATAAATTAGGCAAACCTCAAGAAAGCGTGAATATGATATACTGAAATTATCCTTACCCAGAATGCTTCATCTCAGAGTCAGCGCTGCATACTGAGCAATTCTGTTGTAAATCACATGGTTTCGACATGTATGTATGTACAATAATGCCTTTTGTTTCATTGCATATTACACAAACTCTCTTGCCAACTGTCCATTTTGCACTGCCTTGAATCTGTTTTTCTGCTGATTTCAAATATGCCAGATGGCAATTTCTACTTCCAGCTGAACTAACATCCTCCTGCTTCTTGAGTTATAGAGACTTCTTCATCAACATACTACAGCTTCTGGTAATGGTCAAGTTGGCCTAATTTAAGGGCAGGAAGAAACATCTGGTGAGTTAGCTCACTTGTGGTGTCATCTTTGCATTGGTGGGTTCCATGAAGTCAGATCCACATGTGTAATTTTCTTTCATTAAATATACAGTTCAATTTACATGCTATTTTCCGTCACACATCAAATCCAGATTTCCTATACAATCGATGAGCAGTGTTTATTTTGCTATCATTATTATATAATGCACATGCCTAATATGACGGCTTAATAAATTATCTGTCAACAGCAGCAAATTAAAATCTAAAGAATATTGAATTTTATTTATTATCATATTACACAAGTTATCTGTCACATCAATTTTTTTAATTGCTAACAATCATGAGAGCAGTTACATTTTTATATACATTAGATACAAAAACTTCTTAAGCAAAATGATTACTGGATGGCTTTGAGCATTAAAGGGGCTCAATTTTGGTTTCAAATATGTTGTATTTTATTTTAAATATGGTGTATTTTATTTTTTTTATGTAATAATAAGTACTTTTATCAGCTGAATTGTATTTTCAAATAGTACTGTTACATTTAAGTGTTTAATATGACCTGCCAATCAATTTTGTTAATCCACTCAACAATCATATGTTGTTATCAGTATAATTATTGCTTATAATTGCTAAGTAATCCCTGTGGTTTTGCATTGTTTTTAATATAAAGTCAGCGGACATTTAAAAGAATGAGCATGTGCAGGTTCCAGTGCATAATTATCCCAATTAGCCTAATTATTCCCTGGTTGAATAACAAACTTAAATAAAAAGTCTGCTCATACATAATTGCTTAGATGTACACATTCGGGGGTCGATCATCTACCCAATTGGGTAGGTTAATTGGTTATTTTAGTGGTGTTTATATTACACATTTATTGTTAACAATTTTAGCAGCACTTGGAATATTAATAATTAGATATAAATGCAATTCCTAAAAGTAGTAATTAGTCAGGAGCAGATAAGAATCAGGAAATTTGTCTCGTCTCCATAGCAGCACATTGTAGGCCACTGAAATTCTCTGGATTCAACAGTTTATCCAGTGAGGAATGTCCTTGGCTAACATGCTTTGATCCCTGGGTAAGTAATAATGATAAACAAGGGAACAAGTACCCATTAAACACTTTATGGCAATGTTACTAGACTGTACTTATGTTAGTATCCTGGGAGAAAACTTACAATAGAAAATATGATAAAACCTCATGGATTGAATTTGCTAATGGTATAAATGGTAATCTACCAATGTGACTGGTGAGTTTTACTGGTTACTTCTACAGTATTAATGTGATCGTGCTCTAATGGTGAGTTTTTACTATACATTACATCAGTGGGGAATGGGAAGGTGCGTCATAGGCCTCTGCATGTCTGGTAGACTGGGCGGGGACATGCAAATGAGAATCTATCTTACTTTTAAATCCAAAATACCATTTTATACATGGCTTCTTTTAAGCATACAGTGCCTTGCAAAAGTATTCACCCCCATTGGCATTTTTTTGGTGTGTTTTGTTGCCTCTCAACCTGGAATTAACATGGATTGTTTGAGGATTTGCATCATTTAATTTACAGAGCATGCCCACAACTTTGAAGATGTTTTTTTTTTTTTTATTGTAAAGCAAACAATAGGACAAAATAACAGAAAAAGTCATTGTGCATAACTATTCACCCCCCAAAAGTCAATACTTTGTAGCGCCACCTTTTGCGGCAATCACAGCTCCAAGTCGCTTTGGATAAGTCTCTATGAGCTTGCCACATCTTACCACTGGGATTTTTGCCCATTGTGTCTTGCAAAACTGCTCCAGCTCCTTCAAGTTGGACGGTTTGCGCTTGTGAACTGCAATCTTTAAGCCTGACCACAGATTTTCTATTGGATTGAGGTCTGGGCTTTGGCTAGGCCATTCCAACACATTTACATTTGTCCCGTTAAACCACTCAAGTGTTGCTTTAGCAATGTGTTTGGGGTCATTGTCCTCAAATCACACACAGAGTGGTACAGGTTTTGCTCAAGAATATCCCTGTATTTAGCACCCTCAACTCTGACCAGTTTCCCAGTCAACGGCTGCTGAAAAACAACCCCACAGCATGATTCTGCCACCACCATGTTTCACTGTGGCGATGGTGTTCTTTGGGTGATGTGGTGTGTTGGGTTTGCGCTAGACATAGCATTTTCTTTTCCCGAAAAGTAAAATTTTAGTCTCATCAGACCAGAGCACCTTCCTCCATACATTTTGGGAGTCTCCCACATGCCTTTTTTGCAAACTCAAAAAGTGCCATTTTGTATTTTGAGGAAAGTAATGGCTTTCTTCTGGCCACTTGGCCATAAAGCCCAACTCTATGGAGCTTACAGCTTATTGTCGTCCTATGTACAGATACTCCAGTCTCTGCTGTGGAACTCTGCAGCTCCTCCAGGGTGCCTCTCTGATTAAAACCCTTCTTGCCCGGTCCGTGAGTTTTGGTGGGCGGCCATCTCTTGGCAGGTTTGCTGTTGTGCCATGTTCTTTCCATTTGGTTATGATAGATTTGATGGTGCTCCTGGGGATCATCAAAGATTTGGATATTTTTTTATAACCTAACCCTGACTTGTACTTTTCAACAACATTGGCCCTTACCTTTTTTGGAGAGTTCCTCGGTCTTCATGGCAGTGTTTGGTTAGTGGTGCCTCTTGCTTAGGTGTTGCAGCCTCTGAGGCCTTTAAAAAAAGGTGTGTATACGTAATGACAGGTCATGTGACCCTTAGATTGCACACAGGTGGACATCATTTCCCTAATTATGTGACTTTTGAAGGTAATTAGTTGCACCAGAGCTTTTTATTGGTTTCATAACAAAGGGGGTGAATACATACGCACATGCCAATTTTCTGTTTTCTATTTCTAAAAAGTAGTTTTATGTCTATATTTTTCACATTTCACTTCACCAACTTAGACTATTGTGTTCTGATCCATCACATAAAATTCAGATTAACAAAGCATTGAACTTAAGGCTGTAATGTAACAAAATAGGTAAAAAGTCAAGGAGAGTGAATACTTTTGCAACGGCACTGTATGCCCTCTATTACGCAGCTTTAAGAAAAGCATGGATTTAAGAGTAAGGTGAATTGTATCTTCATTTTCATGTCCCACCCAGTCTCCCGGAGTGTAATACAATGGCTGTATTTCTAGGAAACCTGAGGGAGAAATATGTTTTTTTACATATATATATATATATATATATATATACTAGCGACTTGCCCGTCAAAAATGACGGCAATAAAAACTGAAGCCTGGCAATGCTGTTTGCCACACAATGTAAGCCTCTCCCCCTCTACTTTACTGGCCTTGTGATGAGCGCCTTTGGCGCTCATCACAGGCCTTGCAATGAGCCCCTTTGGAGCTCATTGCGAGTCTCTCCCTCTGTCTACTTCCTCCCTCGTGTCTTATTTCCCCCCTCCTCTCCCTCCCTTGTGTCTCCTTCCACCTCGTCTACCTCCTTTGTATCTCCTGCCCCCCTGTGTTTTTACCTCCCTCTCCCTCCCGTGTCTCTAAACTCCTCCCCTGTGTCTCTTTCCCCCTTCTCCCTCCCATGCATCTCTTCCCCCCCCTGTGTCTCCCCCAACCCTCCCCTGTGTCTGTTCCCCCCTGGCCTGTGTCTCTTTCCCCCTCCCCCTGTGTCTGTTCCGGCCTTCCTCGTGTCTCCATTTCCCTTCCTTGTGTATCTTCCCCCCTGCACTCTCTCCCCTGTGTCTCTTCCCCCTCCTCTCACTCCCCTGTGTCTCTTCCCCCTCCTCTTTCTGTGCCTCTTCCTCCCTGTCTCTTCCCCCTCACCCTCTGTGTCTTCCACCCTCTCCCTCTGTGCCTCTTCCCCCGCCTCTCTCTGTGTGTCTCGCCACTGTGTCTCTTCACCCCTTCCTCTGTTCCCCCCCCTGTGCCTCTTTCCCCCTCTCTCTGTACCTCTTCCCCCCTTTCCCTCTGTGTCTCTTCCTCCCTCCCCCTCTGTATCTCTCCCCCTGTGTCTCTTCCCCCCTCTCCCTCTGTGCCTCTTCCCCCCTCTCCCTCTGTGCATGTTCCCCCCTGGCCGGTGTCTCTTTCCTCCTTCCCCCTGTGTCTGTTCCCCTCTTCCCCCCCCCATTTCCCTCCCATGTGTATCTTCCCCCTGCTCTCCCTCCCGTGTGTCTTTTCCCCCTCCTCTACCTCCCCTGTGTCTCTTTCCCACCTATCCCTCTGTGTCTCTCCCCCCTCCCTCTGTGTCTCTTCCCCCTCCCTCTGTGTCTCTTCCCCCTCCCTCTGTGTCTCTTCCCCACTCTCCCTCTGTGCCTCTTCCCCACTCTCCCTCTGTGCCGTGACTCTCCCCCCCCCTCTTCCTCTGTGCCTCTCCCCCCCCCCTCTTCCCCACTCTCCCTCCCCACTCTCCCTCTGTGCCTCTTCCCCCCTCTCCCTCTGTGCCTGTTCCCCCCTGGCCGGGGTGTCTTTTTCCCCCTTCCCCCTGTGTCTGTTCCCCTCTCCCCCCCCCCCATTTCCCTCCCATGTGTATCTTCCCCCTGTTCTCCCTCCCGTGTGTCTTTTCCCCCTCCTCTACCTCCCCTGTGTCTCTTTCCCACCTATCCCTCTGTGTCTCTCCCCCCTCCCTCTGTGTCTCTTCCCCCTCCCTCTGTGTCTCTTCCCCACTCTCCCTCTGTGCCTCTTCCCCACTCTCCCTCTGTGCTGTGCCTCTCCCCCCCCTCTCCCTCTGTGCCTCTCCCCCCCCCTCTTCCCCACTCTCCCTCCCCTCTTCCCCACTCTCCCTCTGTGCCTCTCTTCCCCACTCTCCCCCACTCTCCCTCCCCTCTTCCCCACTCTCCCTCTGTGCCTCTACCCCCCCTCCTTCACTTGTGTTGGGCCGCGCTGCGCGCAAGCGCGGCTTGCGCAGCGCTCTGCGCATGCGCGGCTCGCGCCGCGCTCTGCGCATGCGCGGCTCGCGCCGCGCTCTGCGCATGCGCGGCTCGCGCCGCGCTCTGCGCATGCGCGGCTCGCGCCGCGCTCTGCGCATGCGCGGCTCGGGCGCTCTGCGCATGCGCGGCTCGGGCCGCGCTCTGCGCAATGCGGGCCGCGCTCTGCGCAGAGCGCGGCTCACGCCGCGCTTTGCGCATGCGCGGCTCGCGACGCGCTCTGCGCAATGCGCGGCTCGCGACGCGCTCTGGCCAATGCGCAGCACTTTATAATTGTCAAACTGCGATTCGTCTGAAGCGTGACGATGAATCGCAGTTAGACAATTATAATATGTAATATATATATATATATTTTTTTTTTTCTTCATAAAAATGTATTATATATTTATCTTTTTATATAAATTATATATTGAGATATTTGTAGTCAATGTATATTATATTTTATCTGTCTATCTAAAATTCATTATCTACAATTATTTAGAGATAGTTTTGATTGTGCTTATTCTATCAAGTGAAAAAGCTTAGGTTCAGTTACAGAAGATTGATATTTGTACAAATATTATTATTAGAATTATTATTATTATTATTATTAACAACCAATTAATACTGGGCTTTTCTCCTAGAAGGTACTCAGAGCATTTATTAAGGCAATATGTCTTATAGACAAGTTCAGGAGCATATAAGCGGTGAGGCAGCAATCTTGGGCACACTTAAGCCCCCATCTTTTAAAAATAATTAAACATGGTTGCAATTCAGACTTTCTTTGCATGAAGTCTCATATTAATAATGTGCTTAATATAAAGTAAAAAAATACAAAATCAACCTATAATGTATTACATGTGGCGCTCCTTTGTGGTAGTGTTAACTTGTCTTGGAATAAGCAGGGATGTTGGATATAAGAACACTATAGTTTCTGTTAAAAGACTACATTCCTCTATATGACATAAATGTATCCCTCCACTTAACATGGCATGCTAGTTAAAAAATACAACATTGTTAAAGGACCACTGTAGAGCATTTACAAGTTAAGCTTGTATGTCTGTTTGCTCTGCATAGGCTATACATTTCACGGCAGGTGCAAACATGTTACAATAGAGCTGTTACCTCTGTGTAGACAGTGGGTGTCACAATCTGCTTCTTCAAGGGGGCTTGATATGAACCTAGTTCAAACCTACCCCAGCAGAACTGCTCCTATACCATAAGTAGAAGCATCCGTTTGTACAAGGAAAGGTTTATTGTAATTGGGGGAGGCCAAAAATGGAGGATCAGGCTAGTGCATCTTTCAAAGCTTGGAATGCTGCTTTAGTGGCAGGTGTCTACTCCACCATTCTGGGCATTTTTTTCTTAGTTATGTCAGTCAGAGGCTTGGCTATCCCCACTGTAAGCAGGAATACATTTGTGGTAATATCCAGTAGTATCCAAGAAAGCCATCACCTGTTTCTTAGTCTGAGGGATGGGCCAAGCAGCTATAGCTTCTACTTTGTCTGGTTCTGACCTAAGCTTCCCATTGCCCACCCAATGGCCCAGGAACTGCACCTCTGCATCAACACATTGACACTTGTCAGGCCTGATAGTCAAATTAGTTATTTTAATGGTTTGCAAGGTGCTGGTAGTATGCTGCAGATGTTCCTCCCAGGTCTGGCTATAAATGGCTATATCATCCAAGTATGCTTGTGCATATCCCTGGTGCCCTTGTAACAATGTGTCTACCAATTGCTGGAAGGTTGAAGGCGCATTCTTCATTCCAACTGGCATTACCTTAAACTGGTAAAGTCAAAATGGAGTAATGAATGCTGACTTCTCCCTCGCAGTCTCCTCCAAAGGGATCTGTCAGTACCCCTTGAAGAGATCCAGCCTGGTTAAATAATTGGCAGTACCTAAGTGATCTAACAACTCCTCCATTACATCCGTTTTATCGTTCAGCTTCCGATAATCCACGCAGAAACGAGTTGTGCCATGTTTTTTGGGCACCAATACTACTGGGGATGCCCAGGGACTACTGGATGGTCCAACCACACCTAATTGAAGCATCTTGGTCAATTCTGCATAGATACTCGCTCTTACTGTCTGTGGTACCCTATAGGAATGTTGTTTCAAGGGAGGACAACCTTCTGTCAGTACTGTATGCACAGCTAAATGAGTGCACCCTGGGTTGGTAGTGAGTATTGCTTTAAAATGAACTAAGCTGTTTACCAATTGTTCTTTTTGGATCCCAGTTAAACTATGGATATGACTTAACCTTTCTTCTAGGAAATTTGGTTTTGGTAAAGCTAACATATCAGGCAACTGTCCCTCTTCTGGATCAGTTCCTGTAGGTAAACAAATAGCTAACAGGTTCTGGGGTCTCCTATGGTAAGGTTTCAGTCGATTAATGTGGGCTAGTTTGGTCACTTTTCTATCATCCTCTGTTACTACTACATAGGTATGAGGGTTCAATTTCTTAATAACCAAGAAAGACCCTTCCCAAATAGCCTGGAACTTATCGTGGGGATTTACTACCAACATTAACACTTCCATTCCTACTTCTAATTCTCAATCCTTGGTACCCCGATTATAATATTTTTGATCTCTAGTTTGTGCCTTACACATATTATCTCTGACCAACCCAGTTAACATGGCTAATCGTTCTCGAATAGCCAGAACATATGTGGTCACTGGCACCTGATACTGTCTATACCCCCCTTCCCAAACTTCTCTATGTTTTAAGGAACCCCTCACCTGCAATACAAGTGCTCAAAAGGAGAAAATCCAGTGGATTATTGTGGCACCTCTCTGTATGCAAAGAGAAGGTAGGGTAATAACTGTTCTAAAACCTTCTCTTGTCTTGATATGGGGAGGAGGTTAAGTGCTTTATAACACAAATTGTCCACAACTGTCCTGTAACTTTAGCCATAAACTAAAGTCTAAGGGCCTCATTCTATTAGCGGCCGCGATTCCTTGCGAGGGTTCAGTTAACTCGCGATTCTATTATACGGCCCCGCAAGGATCTCCTTTTACGGCCGGCCGCATATCTTGAAACCGGCCGTAAGCTGTGAAATCTAAAAACTCAAAAATAAATTCAAGCCTGCACTGTACAGCTCTGTAAATGCTAGGGATCATATTGGGGGACATGAGGATTAAAAGGAACCCCCTCTCAAGCTTGCACATCAGCCCAAACCCGAGTTCGAATTAACTGTTTATTTTCCGGCTGCGGCGTGGGTGTGTCTGAGGTGCTCCAAGCACTCTGGACTTTTTACATGGATATTTTACGGATAGTAAAAATAAAATATTTTCCGGATTTGAGTATAGGATAATTATGTGCTATTTTTTCTAACACCTAAAATCCCTTTATAGTCTTCTCAAAGTGCAGGATGGCTTTATTTGAGCTATTTTATGTGCTTAATTGGTGCTAGCGAGACCTCTTTCCTGCAAGTAAGCTGCGGCTCGCTTTTAGCCTTGCAGAGAGGTTTCCCAGAGCAATTGAATTGCAAATAGGAATTTCTCTTGCGGCCGTTTTAGATCAAAGGCTTTCCTCTGGCGCGAGCGGCCGCAAGAGATAGCAAGGCACCGGCCGCAAGCCTGCCGGAGCCCCCGGCCGTAAGGGAATAGAATAGCCGATTAGCTTGCGGCCGGTCCTTGCGGCCCCGCAACGGCTGCGGCCGCTAATAGAATGAGGCCCTTAATCTCTTGGGGAAACCCTGTTCTTGTAAATACTCCTGTCATGATTTAATTGTTTAAGGGCTCATATTGCCAGTAAGTTATGAATATGGCCAAGACAGCATGATATTGTTGCATTGGGTTTATGTGTTATTGTGTGATTGCCTGTACATGGTTATTATGTATACTAGTTATAATATTATATTATAAGAGGGAAAATGTTATATAGAACATATGTGGAATTGGTAGAAATGCTCTGCATAGAAGTTAGCTTCAGATCATTGCACACTCACACATACAGACCTTGGGTCAAGACAGATGCATGTACTTCAAGAAGTCCTAAGCAAACACTTGAGTTTAACATAAAGGTTTGTTCACTAGCCAGCTATAGATATCAAGAGCTTTGCTAGCCCAAGGTTGCAAGCCAGATGGGCTGACATCACACATACACAAATGTACACAAGGGTGTGGTATTGGAGAGTATAAATATGTTGTTTTGTTCATTCAATAAAGGTTGAGAGATAGTTTTCACATAAACAAGATGTGAGACTATTTCTGTGTGTTCTATCCTGACTTCGGGAGTGGTCTTGACATGAGGCACTATTAACCTGTATTCATTATTTTCTGCCTGTACCTCTTCAGAAGCCATCTTTTGTGCCAAAGAGAAGAGGAACTACATGATTCTGCTGGGGTAGGTTTGAACTAGGTTCATATCAAGCCCCCTTGAAGAAGCAGATTGTGACAACTCCCATCAAAGCTTCTGCTAACTTGGGAGCTGAGATGTTAGCTAAAGGCACAGCTTCCGGATATCTAGTGGCATAATCAACTGGTGAGGATACATTTCTTTCCTGTCTTACTTGCCCTGGCCAATCATCCTATAATTTCTACTGCTACTCGTTGGAATAGGGTATCCATTTTGGGCATGCGTTACTTCTGAGGAACTATCATCTGTATCCTGAGTTTCTTTGTTTCTTGATATCCTAAAATAAATCCCCAAGCTATCCCTCAAGTGCTGGTGGCATTTATCAAATGTTGTCTAAGGATCTTTTTGAGTAACCATCAAGCATAGTTTGCAATGAAGATAGAGGTCTTTAATGGGACATTTCACCAGGAACATATTATACTGTGAATCTATTTACTTTTATGTACTTTATTTTATTAAGTGCTTATAGTGTTTTTTTTCTGCCTAAAATCATCAGGCCAAAAAACGTTGGTAACGCAACATTAAAACTGCGGGCTCGCAAAGGGGTGCATATACAGTGAGTTTGGGCCTAGTGTGTAACTGCATCTGATATACTCAGACAAGTAAAGTGTGTTATTCCCTGTGTGCAGTGATTTGATACAGGTGAGAGGGGAGTGTTTTAACCTGGGTTAAAATTGCATATACGTTTGGGACTGTTTACAGGAGGGAGTCCAAAGAAAAGGGTCAAATTGTAGTATTTTTTTTGTAATTATGAGTCAGTCCAGTGGCGACCTCACTCAGTTTACATCCTGTCATATGTATGCACTACTGAAACAGAGGATCCAGGCTCCATAACTCTGTGACATGTGTGAGCATGTTCCCTCTCTGGAAGCTTAAATTGAAGAACTGGAGAGGAGAATTGCAGCACTTACTGATATTTGTCCACTGGAAAGGAAATTGGTGTTCACTGAGCACAGTTTAGCTGGGCCTAGCATGGAGGGTGGAGATGCGACTAGTGAGGATGTCCAAGGAGGTAGCTGGGTTACAAGGGGAAGCAGGGTGAACACAAGTAGGAGGCAGGCCAATTCTGAGTTTGCAAACACCAACAGATTTGCCAGATTGAGTGAAACTGTTGGCGATGTCCATTCAGGAAATGCCAGATAGAGCTGTTGTTCCCTCTAACAGCCGGGAGGACAGTTCTACTGGAGGAGTGGGAGGGCAGTTTAGGCAGAGCAACAAACAGGTTTTGGTGGTAGGGGACTCTATTATTAGGAAGATAGACAGGGTGATTTGTCACCCAGATCCCAGCAATCAAACAGTTTGCTGTCTCCTGGGTGCTCGGGTTCGGCATGTTGTGGATCGGGTAGTTGAATTATTGGGAGGGGCTGGAAATGAACCGGCGGTCTTGGTACATATTGGTACCAATGACAAAGTTAGGGGAAGATGGAGTGTCCTAACTAATGATTTTAGAGAATTAGGGAATAAGCTTAAGGGAAGGACCTCCAAGGTAGTATCTTCTGAGATACTACCAGTGCCACGTGCTAGCCCAGGGTGACAGGAGGAGCTTAGGGAGGTTAATGCGTGGCTAAAGATGTGGTGCACCAAGAAGGGGATTGGGTTTTAGAGCACTGGGCTGACCTCATTTGGGTACAATCTCTATAGCAGGTATGGATTGCACCTTAGTGATGAGGGAGCTTTTGTGTTAGGGGTAAGGATGGTAGAACAGCTGGGGGAGTTTTTAAACTAATAGGTGGGGGGGAGGGACTAGATAGTAGTAATGGGGTAGAAAGTGTAGAGGGGATAAGGGATGAATTAACTACTCATGGGGGGAGGGTTAGTATAGTCAATAGGGAGATATTACTAAGTAATTCAAGTACAGAGGCAGCCACCTCAAAACTACAACCTCATAAAATAAGATGTATGCTTACTAATGCCAGAAGCTTGCCAGGAAAAATGGGAGAGCTAGAATTATTGGCAATTAACGAACAATGGGAATTAATAGGCATTACCGAGACATGGTGGAATGAATCTCATGACTGGACTGTTAATCTGGATGGTTATAACCTATTTAGGAAAGATAGGGGCAGTGGTAAAAAGGGGAGGAGGAATTTGTCTGTATGTTAAGCCTGAATTTAAGACTATAGTCAGAGAAGATATTTATGGTGGAACTAGCGGTAATGTTGAATGTTTGTGGGTAGAGTTAAATAGAGGAGCAGCAAATTCCAAAATAATATTGGTTGGAGTATGCTATAAACCCCCAAATATAATTGAAAGTGAGGAAATACAATTATTGTTACAGATTGGAAATGCAGCTAAGTATGGCCAAGTTCTAATAATGGGAGATTTTAACTACCCTGAAATAAACTGGATGAATGAGACCAGCAGTTCAGCTAAGGGGAGCAGGTCCTTAAGTACACTCAGGGGTCATTATCTGTCCCAGGTTTTACAAGAGCCTGCTAGAAATAAGCCCATCTTGGATTTAGTCATCACAAATAATATTGATATGGTATCAAATGTTAAAATCGGGCAACCTTTGGGAAACAGTGATCACAACATAGTCTCATTTGAGATTAAATAAAAAAAAAAACTGTAAGGGGCCAACAAAAACTCTTAATTTTTAAAAGGGCAGATTTTAACGGTCTGAGGACAGCGATACAAAGTATAGACTGTGACAAAGAACTGTCAGGTAAAAATACTGAACATAAATGGACAACATTTAAATCCTAAATATATCCTAATACTAAATATACATACACATCAGCATATACCATGTGGGAATAAAAGTAAGAGGAGTAAATTACATTCAACGTGGCTTAACAATGATTTAAAGATCAAAATACGGAGTAAAAAACAGGCATTTAAATTATACAAAAACGAGGGCTCAGGGACTGCTTTACGGGAGTACAAGGAAATCAGCAAGGCTTGCAAAAGGCCTATCAGACTGGCTAAAATAGAAAATTAAAAATTTGTTGCAAAAGAGAGTAAGACTAACCCTAAAATATTTTTTAAGTATATAAATGGGAAGAAGGTGAGGAAGGAAGCTATAGGAACATTATAATAGGAAACAGGCCGTCTGATAATTAGTGACCAGGAAAAGGCAGATGAACTAAATAGGTTATTTTCTTCTGTATATACAAGGGAGGTACCAGTGGTTGGGTCACTACACCATAATGGGGCTACACTACCTTCACCAAATAACTTGTTGATGCAGGAAGAAATCCAAAAGAGGTTGGAAAAAATAAATGTCAATAAAGCCCCAGGTCCTGATGGAATACATCCAAGGGAACTGGGTTCTGTAATAGCCAAACCATTATATCTAATTTTTCAAGATTCATTCAACACTGAATCACTACCAGATGACTGGAGAAAAGCGGAGGTGATACCTATATTGAGGAAGGGGGCAAGAGCAAACCCGTGGAATTATAAACTTGTAAGCCTCAATTCAGTAGTGGGAAAGCTTTTAGTAGGGTTAATAAGGGATAACATACAAGAGTATGTCTATTCAAGCAGCATTATACGTAGGAGCCAACATGGACTTATGAGGGATAGGTCGTGTCAAACAAACGTAATTGATTTCTATAAGGAGGTTAGAAGGAACCTGGATCAGGGCAACTCAGTGGATGTAGTCTTTTTAGATTTTGAAAATACTTTTGATACAGAGCCACATGGGAGACTATTGTGCAAACAGAAATTGCAGTGAATATATGCACATGGATTGAGAGCTGGCTAAAAGACAGGAAACAAAGGGTTGTTGTAAATGGAACGTACTCCTATTGAACTAATGTGGTAAGTGGGGTTACTCAGGGCTCAGTATTAGGTACTCTTCTTTTTAACATATTTATTAATGACTTAGCAATAGGATTGGAAAGTAGTGTCTCTATTTTTGCTGATGACACGAAGTTGTGCAAGGTAATTAAATCAGAAAATGACCTACTTTCCCTCCAAAGGGATTTGCATAATGGGCAATTAAATGGCAGATGAGATTTAATACAAATAAATGTAAGGTTATGCATCTGGGAAGGAAAAATAACCTTGCAATCTATATACTTAATGAAGCAAATCTAGGGGTATCTGATATTGAAAGGGATTTGGGAGTGCTTGTGGACAACCACCTACGTAATAGTGCTCAATGCCGAGCAGCTGCAAAGGCAAAAAACTATTAGCATGTATTAAGAAGGGTATAGAAGCAAGGGAGGCAGATATAAATCTGCCACTATACAAATCCTTAGTACGCCCTCATTTGGAATATGGAGTACAGTTTTGGGCACCAATTCATAAAAAAGCCGTTTTAGAACTGGAAAAAGTACAGAGAAGGGCTACAAAACTAATAAGGGGAATGGAGGGGCTAAGTTATGAAGAAAGACTAACCAAATTAAACGTATTTTCTCTAGAAAAAAGGCATCTAAGAGGGGATATGATTACCCTATATAAATACATCCAGGGTCAGAATAAAGATTTGTCAAGTGAGCTCTTTGTGTCAATAGGTTTTCAACTGACAAGAGGACATCCCTTGAAGTTAGAACTAAAAAGATTCCAGTTTAAAGAAAGAAAAGGTTTCTTTACAGTAAGGGTGGTTAATCTGTGGAATTATCTACCAAGGGAGGTGGTGACAGCGGATTCAATAGATAACTTGGATTGGATATATTTTTAATTAAAAAGGGCCTTCAGTGTTATCCTGGATAATTAGAGAGGGAGTATTGATCCAGGGAGGAATCCGATCGCCAGTATGTGGGGTCAGGAAGGAATTTATTTGTATTCCCTTTTGAGACAATTGGCAAAGTTTCACTTTTTTTTGTTTGCCTTCCTCTGGATCAATTAACAACTAATCCGCATATTGCAGATCAGAGAGGATCTTAAAAGGTTGAACTTGATGGGCTAAAAGTCTTTTTTCAACCTCAATTACTATGTAACTATGTAACTGCGGCCATAGCGAAGCAAGGGCCGCGGTTGTGGCCAGGCAAGAAGCGCCAAAGGCGCTCCTTGCACTGATGGAGATGAGCTCCGTACAACTTAGGAAGTTCACTGCGCTGGTGGAGATGAGCACCATAGGCGCTCATCCCTACCACCCCGCACGACTTAAGCATCAAAGCTACGACCCACGGGACTACAGATCAACAGAAAACTCAAATACACAATTCAAAGTGAGAGACCCGTAGCACTTTGAAAAAATCGCCTGCAAAAAGTACGGCTCGTAACACTTTGAATAGGAAACCGCCACTTAGAGAAAAAAAAATACGACCCGCAAAAATTACGAAGTTAACGGCTGAACCGCGCACATCGAAAAACACAAAAGATACAACAAAAAAACACACAAAAAACATCACACACAGCACAGGGGGACAGCCGAAAAAAAACGAAAATGAGGCTAAACGACCCCTAAGCACTCAAAACACCGCCAGGCACATGCAACTTTTATCCAAGAACCTACAAGGTACAAAATAAACTATTAGGAAGGACAGAAAATTCTCGAGACCCGTACACAATCGCCACCATTTTACAACACTACCTTAAAACTAATAACATTACCATTCTAAAATGCTAAAATGCCACTTACACACCTAAACAAACGGTTTCCCCTCGCGCACGCACTCTATTTACTCTGCACACTTTGCCACATTGCTGACACTTTCTCCTGAGGTCACCAACAGTCCAAATGTACATTGTATGCTGCAGGAAAACCAACAGCGATGGTTAGCTCTTCAGCATATTGATTCCTGGATATATTCATTACAAATAGGTAAAGTATATTCATTTATTATTTAATTAATTAATGAATTAATTATTATAAAAGAATATATTTCTATAAAAAAAAAAAGAGCAGGGGAGAGGCTCGCAATGAGCGTTGAGGGTGCTCAGAGGAGCAAAAGTACACGAGGGGAGAGGCTCGCAATGGGCGCCAAAGGCGCTCATTGCAAGCCTTGCGATGAGCACCGCATTCGCACATCGCGGAGCTTGCAATAAGGGCCGAAGGTGCTCAGATGACCAAAAATACATGAGGGAAGAGGCTCGCAATGAGCGCCAAAGGTACTCAGATGACTAAAAGCCTTACATTGTGTGGCAAACAGCATTACCTGCCTTACAATTTTATTGCCGTAATTTTTTGACGGGCAAGTCGCTAGTAGAACATATGTCTGTGTCTCTCTTTGGCCATTGAAATGTTGGGAGGTATTCTCTGTGCACAGTTGAATCAAACACTACTACTCAGTGTTTCTGATTGACTTACCTGTGCACAGCAGGGAATTCCTCGAATCAGGGCCCTTGTGTCGCTCTACCCTAGACTGTTCAGTCGTGTCCGAATCTCCGAGACCTCATGGACCTCATCACACCAGGAACATCTTTATGTCCATGGTCATGCTGATCCACTTGGTTTTCATGACAGGGAGTCTTGAGTGGGTTGCAAGTTCCTTCTCCAGTGGGTCATACCATACAGCTCCTAGTATTGCTTGGTGGTCTCCCATCCAAGTACTGACCAAGCCCAACCCTGCATGGCTTCAGGGTGGTATGACCTCTTGGATCCTTGACTGCAGTGAAAGCATTGAATCCCAACCACTGGACAACCAATGGACCACTGGAAAACCCATACCCTTAACTTACTGCTCAGTTAAAAAAAAGTATAGATTGACACTATATACATTCCGTGAATCATATTGAACAATCTGACGAAAAATAGTTTTCTTTAAAGCAAATAAATAAATAAATATACATAGCTTTCACACTTTTATATGCACTGATCTTTTACTGCTGGGGTCCAGGTTGTTTGCTGAGCTGGTTTTGATTGCTACTTTCCAATAAGTGTTTGCACTTGTAAACTAACAAGCGTATTAGTCCTGCTGAAAGCACTGGCAACTATAGTTGTCGCATCTCCATTGTAAAATTGAAGACTTTTCTGCATTCCAAGTCTCATCCCACCTAAGGAAGTTGATCAGCAGACACCAAAAAGCTAGATCCCACTGCAGCATAATTACAAATACAAGATTTTAAATGAAGACCATATTATTTTTATACATAAGATTACGGTGGTCATTTAATAAGTTGCTTGCTAAATATGCTTAAATGAAAAAAAAATATATATAAAAACTTTGAGTCCAACTTAATTCTCCTTCTGGATCGCTACCATGTCATGGTGAAGGGTCATGCATACACCAAGAAAGCTGTGAGCTACACCATGTATGGTCGCCCAAGATGGGCCGGTCACAGTAGATAGGTCAGACAAATTGCGGTCCACTGGAGAAGGAGCTGACAACCCACTCTAGTATCTTTGCCATATGGTTTAGCACCCATAGGGTCACGGAGAGTCGGAAACAACTGATCGACTGAACAACAAGAACTTAATCAAACAGGGAAAAGTCATAAAGATAGTTTTTAATTAGAAAAAAATATTGATGCCTCTGTTGGTTCCTGGAGGCATCTATAAAACTTTGGTGGAAGCTATGCTAGTGAGAGGATTATTTATATTTATTGAAAGCTGTACTTGCATTTCCTGATACAAGCAGCCTATGTCTAGGCATGTGACGGGAAGGGGCATGGATTACATTTTAATCAGATCCAATTATTTAACAAAGGTATCTATCTCCTTCCTCTTCCCTCATAACCCCAACACTCCCTCTTTCTTTAAAAATGTTGATTCTACCGTCACAAAAAATATGGCTTACACAGCTACTGATGATGTTAGTGTGTTACATACTTCACAAGTAACAAGTCAGTGGTCGTTTAATAGACTAACACAGTCTTGACTTTTTCCCATTTGATAAACTTATATCTTTTATTTTACTCTTTAAGAATTGTATATTTATTCCTTAACATGATGATTTTGCAGGAGTGACTGGCTGACAATACGCCGTTTGTTTGATGCATGCTTTATACCAGTCGATATCAACTCTATTGTGTCTTCACATTTATTTAGCTGTCAAACTGATGGCCATTCCTGCGTGGAACAATGTTAACCTCATAAATTAGCATAACGTGCATGGAAGTTGGGAGAAACTTTAACACTGAAGGGCGAAACAGTAAATTACTTACAAGGTGTATGCCACCGCAATCCCTAAATATTATCTTTTGGCAGCCGAGCAGGCATTTAAACCAGTGGATTCTACTTAGGAGAACAGTTGCTGTAAGGTTATTATACTGATAAGAACGGCATTTTCCAGGTTGCTACAAGAGCATTTTATCTTGTTTCAAGTGCATTGAATCAGGATAAGCAGAATCACACATACCATTTCAACACTACCTCCCTGGAGAAAAATAATACATTTTCAATATTCCATGTAAATCTTACAAAGACCTTTTTGTCTTTATGAGCATATACTGGTTGCTCATAAAATATAGATTTCTTTGGAACACAACACAATAGCTTACTTTAACAAATGTGTTCCATCTGGCTCTATGACATTTCATTTCTTTAATCTTTTATCAGTCTTTTTCTATGAGTACCATTTGTTTTATTAATACGTTATAAAGACAGATTGTTAAAGTTCTGATATAACACATACAGCCAGCTTCAGGGGGCATGCACGATTTGTAGAGTTCATGTTTTTTTAACATTCTTCGTTCAGATGGATAGATAAGTCCATGGGCATGGCTAGAAATGGTTGTATGTATAGGAATCCAGTTGTATAGGTGAATGTATATCATGGATGTATTTTGTTTTTATTCTGCCCTAGGCTCCAAAGTCCCACCCCAGATACTTCTTCTCTCATTCCCATGATATAGCCCACATCCTAGTTGTATATGTAAGATGTATTTTAGAAAGTACCAGGAACACTTAAATGTCACTCCATGTAGAATCTGTATACATTGAAATTGAAAAATGTGTTGCACTAGGCCTCAAGGGCCTAGACCTGAACACACCTCTGACATATCTATCAATTGATCTATCTATTGATTTATTGACCTATCTATCTATCTATCTATCTATCTATCTATCTATCTATCTATCTATCTATCTGTCTGTCTGTCTATCTATCTAGTTGTGCCATTCAGTTATGTCCGACACAACACACCATGCTGATCCACATGGTATTCATAGCAGGGATACTGGAGCGTGATGGCAGTTCTTTCTCCAGTGGGCCACAGAATATAGCTCCTGGTATTCCTAGTGGATCTAACATCCAAGTACCGACCAGGCCCAACCCTGCTTGGCTTCAAGGTGGTGCGACCTCTTGGTTTCATGACCAGAATCAAACCCAGATCGCAGCAGTGAAAGCGACAAAGCCTAACCACTGGACCACCAGGGAACCCATCTATCTATCTATCTAATAATAAATTTGTGTTCACATTTGAACAATTGTCTAAAATTAGTAAAAAATTATATTTCCTGCTCAGAATTCCAAAAAAAAAAGTAATTCAACTGTGTTCTGGGAACCTGGGCAGGGACATGCAAATGTGCCTACAAAGGCTTTGCTCTTGTTATCCAATGCCATTTAAAGATGTCCATTAAGCATATGCCTGCTGTAGATTTCGTGGGGTGGTAGTTTACCACAACAACCATTTACTGTATGTACTCAAGTATAAGCCGACCCAAGTATAAGCCGAGGCACCTATTTTACCCCCTGTGTCCCTCTTGTGCCCTCTGTGTCCCCCTCTTGTGTGCCCTCTGTGCCCCTTTCTTGTGTCCCCCCTCTCTCTCCCCTGTGTCTCTCCTCCCTCTCCCTCCCCTGTGTATCTTCCCCTCCTCTCCCTCCCCTGTGTCTCTTCCCCCTCTCCCTCCCCTGTGTCTCCCCCCTTTCCTTTCCCTATGTCTCTTCCACCCTCTCCCTTCCCTGTGTCTCTTTCTCTCCCCGTCCCTTATCGCCCTCCTCAACCCCCTCCTCATCCTCCCTCCTTATCCCGCTCCTCAACCCCCTCCTCAATCTCGCTCCTCAACCCCACTTCTTAACCCCCCTCCTCAACACCCTCCTCATCCTCAACACCCCTCCTCATCCCCCCTCCTGATCCTCAACCTCCCTCCTCAACCCTCCTCCTCCCTCCTCAACCAACGCAGCCGGAAGGAGCGCGGAGGAGAGGAGAAGCAGCTTCAGATGGAAGGTAAATGAGGGGAAAGGAAGAGGGGGGTGTAATTAGAGGGATAAAGTGAGGTTGGGGGGTTTAGGATGAGGAGGGGGTTTAGGATGAGGATGAAGGGTTGAGGATGGGGGGGTTGAGTTTGAGGATGCGGGGTTGAGGATGGGGCGGGTTGAGGATGGGGGGTTGAGGATGAGGATGGGCGGTTGAGGATGATAAGGGGGCGGGAGGGAAAGAGACACGGGGGGTTAAGGAGAGACACGGGGGGAAAGAGAGACACAGGGGTAGTGACTCTAGTATAAGCCGAGGGGGCCCTTTTCACCCTTAAAAAAAGGGCTGAAAAACTAGGCTTATACTCGAGTATATACAGTAATTTATGGTGGGCAAAAGAGCAATAAAAGCCTCCACGTACAGTAGTACAGTACAATAAAAAGATGTGAGCTATGTCATGCAGATTAGCATAGCATCAATGCAGAATATCTCAGCACATAGCATATTATTTTTACAGAAGTTTTTAGTTAGTGAAGACCTTGCTTTTGGATAGAAGGTCACTAACTAAAATCATCTGTAAAAAAAAAATGCTCTGTGCTTATATAGAGCCCTATTCAATTGGCCGAATCGCAATTTAATAAAGCTGTATGTCTGCATATCACTGGGTCTGCAAAGTGCGTTGCGGAAATCTGAATTGGCTATTTCCTATGGATAACATTGCCATAGCAGGCAGAGGAGTTACAAGCCCAGTGTCATTATACAGAAAATAACCTCCTCCCTGAACACGTTATGATACAAAACCAAAGAAACTACTTCACTTGCACCCCTAGTGACCACATACCACTTTAGTAGAAATACCCAAAATATTTAGAGATTTACAGCTAAATAAAACATTCCACAAAACCTCAATTCTTGCATTCAGTGACATCTGCAAAAAGGACACAGCCACAGGTAACAATAAGACCTATAACATCAGAGGGTCACATTCATGCACATCCTTCAATGTGGTTTATAAAATACAATACACTGTATGTGAAAGAGTCTGTTATATTAGGGAAACCAGCCAAAATTGCATGTAAGGATAAATCTGCACAGATATTTTATTAATAAGCACAAAAAAACAGTTATTTTACCCCAGATGGACACTGTTTAGCTCAGAATGATCACTCCATCCAAAAAAAGAAAAGAAAAATACTCAGAGGAAATTTCAAAAATATCCAGGAGAGAAAACATTTGAAATGAAGATGATCACATTCTATAACAATAAAGGCACAGAACTAAACATAGACTTGGGTTTTCTAGCACATTATCAAAATATCTTGTGCCACATTCTTTCTCATATTTTATTGCTCCTTTTAGACTAATTAATATGTGTGCATATTTTTGGCCTTAACTGATTTACAAGGCAATGGACACATTTTTTTTTCTCTTAGTTCCACACAACTCACATACTTGCTCTGATCTAGTATTATATTTATGTAGCCTGAGTTCTGTTGCATGCAGGTTTGTTATTTCTCAACAATCTTATTCTGTATATTCTAATGCTCTTAATTAGTACTGTCTCTGACATGATAGAGAGAGGTGTCTCTCTCAAAAGCTTGTCACTCTAAAATAAATATTCAATAGAAAAACTAATAATTTGCACTGTAATACTCTAATTATTCAGCTGAAATCCCTAAAAATCGAATTTCTTATTTATTGTAAAAAATAGTGATAGCTGTTTGTGACCTAATTATTCAATTCATCTTATGATTTGCCAGACATTTGGACTTTCCTTTGTGTGCATTTTCTGTACTTTGCAGTAAAAATAGATTCCTACAAAACTACCATTTATTTGAACTCTAAATTTCATTTCAGCAAATTTAACTTTTTTTGTCATGACTGCAGGACAGTGAAGAAACAAACAATTTATATAACAAACTCAAAAAAAAGCTGGTGGCCTTAAAGGGACAAAGAAGGTTTCTGGATTTCACTAGGAATATAATATACCGTATATACTCGAGTATAAACCGACCCGAGTATAAGCTGAGGCACCTATTTTACCACGTAATTCTGGGTAAAATGAGTGACTCGAGTATAAGCAGAGGGTGGGAAATGTGCTGCCCCCTGTGTCCCTTTTGTGCCTTCTGTGTCCCCCTCTCTCTCCTGTGTCTCTTCTCCCCTCACCCTTCCCTGTGTCTCTTCCCCCCTCTCCCTTCCCTGTGCATAGAAGTGAGAAAACTTATCAAAGATATTTTCTCTAAGGTGGTCTATAAAACCAATGGCATGTTGGCACATAATATTGCATATAGGGTGATGCAAAACGTAGAAAGCACCAAACCACAAGAACAGTTCTTATGTGGGTGAACAGACATCTCAATCCCTGAATGTGTTTTTCATGTCACTTTTGGTGTGCTAATTTGCGTATATATGACTTTTAAAAGGTTTGCCACCAAACTAGCCATTTAAACCAATCAGAATTCATAGGACTTTGCATACCTGGTCTGACCTCTTGGCTTATGTTATCTACCCCTGTTTCCTGATTGCTTTTTGGACCAACCCCAATGTATAATTTATATTGGACTTAACATCCTGCTTCAGTTGTTCGATTGCAACTAAAATAGTTTTCAATGTAAGCAGGGGTGTAGAAACCTGGGGGGACGAGGAGGACATCTTGCGAGATCAGCTCACGAAATCTCGCAAGATCTCGTGAGGCCGGGTATGGATACAATCTGGCCAAAAGGAGAGGAGGTGAGGGAAGCTACTAGGGAACTGCTGGGGAGGGACAGAGAGGAAAGGAAGACAGATACATTACTACAAGAAGAGATAGGTTACCTGTTACCTGTATATTTATTTATATATATATTTATATATATATATATATATATATATATATATGTACAGATATATACATATGTCTTTTTACCTACTCTCCCTCCCCTGTGTCTCTTTCCTCCCTCTCCCTCCCCTGTATCTCTTGCCCCCTTCCCTTGTGTTTCTCTCCATCGCTTCCCTGTTTCCCTTTCCCCTCTCCCTCCCCTATTTCTTTTTCCCACCCTTTCCCTCCCCTGTGTCTTTTTGCCCCCCTCTCACTCTCTTGTGTATCTCCCCCCCCTGTGCCTCTTTGCCTCGCTCTCCCTCCCCTGGGCCTCTCCCCCCTGTGCCCATTGCAGTCCTCTACCTTGTGTGCCTATTGCGGGCCTATGCACATGCGCAAACCTGCAACTTTGCGGGCCTCACCCTCCTTCCCCCTCTCCCTTCTGCGCTCATTGCGTGCCTCTTCCCCCTCTACCTTGTGGGCCAATTTCGGGCCTCGCAATAAACATGTTTGGCGCTCATTGCGGGCCTCGGCATGTGCTATGTGCAAACAGCGCAACTTTGTGGGCCTAGCCCCCCTCTCCTTTCTGCACCCGTTACGGGCCTTGCAATGAGCGCCCTCTACCCTATGGGTCTAATGCGAGCTTTACACACAAACTTGCATTTGCCACAAATATATATGTGATATAATATAGATGTATATAGCTTTGTCTGACTCTCTGTTACCTTATGAACTGCAGTCTTCGGCACGCATCAAGGGCCTTGCAATGAGCGCAAACCCTCAACTTTGGGGGTCTCACCGTCCTTCCCCCTCTCCCTTCTGCAGTCATTATGGGCCTTGTAATGAGCGCCTTTGGCGGTCATTCCTGGCCTCTCCCTCCCTCTTCCTTGTGGGCCTATTGTGGGCCTCGCAATGAGCGGCTTCACGCATGCACAAACACGCCACTTTGCGAGCGTTACACACAAACTCGCAATTACCACAACTCTATATGTGATATAATAGAGATGTACAGTAGTTATCTGTCTTCCTCTCCAAATTGCATTTTTTTCTATCTGAGGGTTAAACGGTGATTATTTGTTATGGTCTGCACACCCTCTTATAACTGGGGATGTAGCTGTGTTCAGAATTAAGCAATCACATTCCAAATTGTGTTAAATAGGAGTCAGCATACACCTGCCATCATTTAAAGTGCCTCTGATTAACCCCAAATAAAGTTCAGCTGCTCTAGTTGGTCTTTCCTGAAATTATCTTAGTCCCACATCAAAAGCCATGGTCCACAGAGAGCTTCCAAAGCATCTGAGGGATCTCATTGTTAAAAGGTATCAGTCAGGAGAAGGGTACAAAAGAATTTCCAAGGCATTAGATATACCATGGAACACAGTGAAGACAGTCATCATCAAGTGGAGAAAATATGGCACAACAGTGACATTACCAAGAACTGGAGCTCCCTCCAAAATTGATGAAAAAGACGAGAAGAAAACTGGTCTGGGAGGCTACCAAGAGGCCTCCAGCAACATTAAAGGAGCTGCAGGAATATTTGGCAAGTACTGGCTGTGTGGTACATGTGACAACAATCTCCTGTATTCTTCATATGTCTGGGCTATGGGGTACAGCGGCAAGACGAAAGCCTTTTCTTACGAAGAAAAACATCCAAGCCAGGCTACATTTGGACAAAAACATCTGAAGTCTCCCAAAAGCATGTGGGAAAAAGTGTTATGGTCTGATGAAACCAAGGTTGAACTTTTTGGCCACAATTCCAAAAGATATGTTTGGCGCAAAAACAACACTGCACATCACCAAAAGAACACCATACCCACAGTGAAGCATGGTGGTGGCAGCATCATGCTTTGTGGCTGTTTTTCTTCAGCTGGAACTGGGGCCTTAGTTAAGATAGAGGGAATTATGAATAGTTCCAAATACCAGTCAATATTGGCACAAAACCTTCAGGCTTCTGCTAGAAAGATGAACATGAAGAGGAACTTCATCTTTCAGCATGACAACGACCCAAAGCATACATCCAAATCACCAGAAGAAGATTATAGTTTTGTAATGGCCCAGCCAGAGCCCAGACCTGAATGCGATTGAAAATCCGTGGGGTGATCTGAAGAGGGCTGTGCACAGGAGATGCCCTCGCAATTTGACAGACTTGCAAAGAAGAGTGGGCAAATCTTGCCAAGTCAAAATGTGCCATGCTGATAGACTCATACCCAAAAAGACTGAGTGCTGTAATAAAATCAAAAGGTGCTTCAACAAAGTATTAGTTTAAGGGTATGCATACTTATGCAACCATATTATTTTATTTTTATATTTTTTCTTCCCTCTGCCTAAAAAGATTTCAGTTTGTTTTTCAATTGAGCTACAGTTTATAGATCACATTAAAGGTGGAAAAAGTTCTGAAATTATTTATCTTTGTCTCATTTTTTACAGCACAGAAACCTGACATTTTAACAGGGGTGTGTAGACTTTTTATATCCACTGTAGTTATCTGTCTTCCTCTCCAAATTGTATTTTTTCTATCTGAGGGTTAAACAGTGATTATTTGTAATATCTAAGTATATCTTACTGTCTTTTTCTTATTTGTTAAATTTCAATTAAAATAAACTGAATTTGTATGACTACCTTATCTTTTTCGTATTGATTGCATAACCGGTTTGGTACTCCTAAATTAAACTAAACATCTTCAAACAAAACAAATATTAACAATTTTCTTCACACATATATATATATATATATATATATATATATATATATATATATATATATATATATTTCAAACTAGTAATGACATTTCCAACCTTGTCAGAGAGGTTTCTCCTCTAGAAATAGAGGGTCTCCTTTCCAGGTTTGAACCCCAGTTGGACATCAGCCAATTGTGACAGGATTAGAGCAACCATTTAAAGACATACATGTAAAACACCTTATCCGAGCAAGAACCTATGTGCGTGGTGGTATAACTTAACTTGTGATTGACTTTCTGGAACCCAGTTCAAATCTGCCAATAATCTCTGCCTCTTTCCTGTGTGTCCACCAGATTCCATAAGGCTGCAGAAGATGTGAAGGGGCCATGATAGCTGATTTATATGAAGAAGTTAAATTCATAAAGACATCTAAGTCAATACACATCCTTGTACATCTGCCAATAATCTGGCCCATCATGTGAATCAAAATGGAGCAACTGCTGAAACCTATTTGCCTTTTAGTCTTTATTTTCTGCTTTTTTATTTAAAATTTGTTTAGAATTTGAACTTTTGTTATCTTGAAATTAAGATCTAAAGCTTTTGATAACAATAAATTATGCACAAGGCATGTAGGGCTTTATACAGTTTAATTTATTAAATGATCACGGCTATACATTTTTCCATATGGTGTTTTGAATAAGAAAATTTGCTAATGTTTTAAGAATGAAAAAAAGAAAACAAAGAAAAAAATCAAAGTTTTACATTTTTCACTTTCATATACAATTATTATTTACAGCAGGCTTCCATTTTATTTACTGATCCTGCTTCTTGCAGCTTTTGTGTCAACAAGATGTGTAAAATAACGATCATTCCATTAGATGTCACATTCCTATTGTGAAAACAGAAACTTTGCCTACGTCAGGAAGTAAATCACTGGAAACTAAAATGGTAGATTACACAGCAGCATATTAGTATACTGTATATCCTCTATAAATAATTATGTTTTATTTCATTTCATTTAAGATTTTTTTCAATACAAATATTTAATTTATTGATTGTATCTATAGGATTCCAATATCTCATTGAGGTTGATTGATAATTATCCAACAGGCATATGTAGATCATTTAAGATGAGGTGTTTGAAATATGGGATTTTTGATATACCCTATCTCTCATATGTTCTGTAGAATAATAATATCTGAGAGGAATTCGTATCTGAATTAAGTGGATTTTTAACCTTCTTTATGCGTTGTTTTGTCGGATCTATTATGCAAATGAGCTTTTTACGTTCGTTTCGCAAATAGCTTTTTACCTTGTGTGAAATAAACATTTTTTGTATTTACTACTCCAACAGGTCTTATGTTGCTCTCCTCCCTTCCCTATTAAATATTTTCACGAGTCTCCAATTTGTATGGTCCTTTGAATCAATGTGCAATTCATGATGTGTGACTTGATTATCTTGTTTTCACCAACTGGAATTTTGGATACAAGGTCCTCCCTAGATATCTCAAGTCAAGAGAACTGACTTTTCCATTTCTGTGAAAAAAAATAAAAATAATTGGTACAAATACATCAGCTATCTTGGCTACACCATTGATTTCTACTTTATATATTGCTCTGCTGTAGCATCCCTTAGTAATTTATGTTCATATTACTAGATATGACTTCTAGGCTGTTGATATAAGAGGCCACAACCTCCTGTATCATTTTGCCTGAATCCACTGTTCATCTTATAAGATTGCCATTGATTTTAATAAATACAAACTAGAGATGCCAAAGAAATGACTTTATTAACGTCTTTACTCTCTACCAGTTAAGAGTAAATGTTGCCACCCGAGAGAACAATCCTTATTTGAAATGTGACATATGGTTTCACCCTGTCACGAAAACCATAAGGCCAATTAGTCTCATATAGTCTTTAGCTGTCATTGACATTAGTGATTGCAGATGGTTTACTGCGGCTATCATCTTTTGAACCATTTCCTCTGACAAGGAAACCATTTCCAGATGTAAACTGAAAGTTACTCCCAGAAAAGAAAGATGTTGACTGGTGGGTTTTCTTTGTTTCCTTATCACCAGCAAAGGTGTTCATGAATATACACAATAATTCCTGTAGTCATTTTTTTGCAGTTCTGAAAGCTGACATACATTTTCAGTTTTTTATTTCTTCTGAACATCCAAGTTTGCAAACATCTATCTCTGAATAAAAGGCCAAAGATTTGTCTCATTCATTAGCTTCCTGCATAGAGGAAATTGCTCTCTAGTAAATTTATGATCCATCAGTACTTTTGCAAAACCTCAGTACACTTTAAGTGCTCCTTTGATTAAACTTTGATCAGCAACTCATCAAGATAAGGTGATAGCGATTCCTTGAGTGGATACAGGTGACAACACCTCTGTGGTGCTGCCGGATTGGAAGAAACTTCTTGAAATAATATAAATGTATAAAATCTATGCGTGAGAAATAGTTACAAAGACTGAATGGGGAGTTCTGTCTTGTTGAGGCATTCATAGCTGCAGGGGCGTAGGAACTGGGGGGATGAGGGGGACAAATCCCCCCAGATTAAATGAATAGGGGACACAAAAAATAGCAAAATTAAACTTAATCATGCATTACCAGATTTGGCCAATAGAGGACCACGGAGCAATAAGTCTTTCCCATGAAAGCTTTGACCCATAATTTATCTTTTTATATATATATATATATATATATATATATATATATATATATATATATATTATACATAAGAAGTTGTCATATAGGCATTCTATATACATTTATAATTATATTGGGGGAAGGGGCATTGTGCTAAATAGAGTTGAATTATCCCTATGCAGGAAGCACCTACGCCCATGCATAGCTGATATTGGTCCATATACTGTATTTATGTGAATGTAGTGCGCCATCGAATCTAATGCGCACCCCAAGTTTAATACACATGAATCAAAAAAATGTTTTTGCTGGTGAATGTAATGCGCATTTGTCATTTGTACAAGAACTCTCTTCTAGCTTGTCTGTTTCCATTTTTTTCATCAGAAAGAATAACTTTGAATTTTGCATCAGATGACATCCTTTTCTGTTTCTGAGCCATTTTGGGGTAATTTTTGTACACAATAGTATCACAAAAAGTTGCAGTAAACAATAGAGCTGAATTACTGGCAACTCAAATGAACATTTACCTAGCAACAACAACAATATTATTTATTGCACTGTGCTTTCCTTTTATTTTCTTTTATTCTTCTTCTTTATGCTTTTGTGTGCCAGGCTCTGTGTTCCAGTGTGCTGGGGCTCTATGGGTGCCAGGCTCTGTGTGCCAGTGTGCTGGGGCTTTATGGGTGCCAGGCTCTGTGTGCCAGTGTGCTGGATCTCTATGGGTGCCAGGCTCTGTGTGGAACTCTCTGTGCATCAATGTTATCGATGGCGCACTAGATTTTTAACGAAAAAGGTGCCAAAAAGGAGTTTCATGCCAGTGAGTATATCAATCATGTAGGAGTTTCCTAGTGCAATAAACTACTATAATTATGAAAATACCATATATATATATTGACAATCATATAAACATTCCTATAACATCTACACAGACTTGTATCTGTATTTTAATATAATTATAATTTATTAAGAGTTCATGGGGCTGAGCTAAATAAAATCTCCAACAAGTTTGTTCTCTGTATGCCAGGTGTAGAATAAACAACAAGTGATATTATATGTATTTCAGCTTAAAGGAACACAGTGGAGAATGGATAATGAGAAACTATGGGCAATAACAAGTCATTTACCGAATCAATGTTATTCAACAAAAATACTTCCAGTAAACCTATATTAATGTTTTACATTTTTACCTGGCAGCGAACCTTTCTGATCCACAGCCAAACATACAGCCCTATTAAATTCAAAGCCCGTAGTGGCATCAGCAAGCCTGCAAAGGCTGCGGGCTTGAAATTCGGCTGCGTTACAGAGCTATTAAATTCCTCCATGCCGCAAGTTACGGTCCAGAGGCGCAAACCCGTAAACCATTCTTGCGCATGTTGGATGCGCGGCCATGAACATGATCAATTAGTCAAACCTGTAGTTTAGACGGAGCCAATGGCAAATGAGATTGTCATCATTACGTCACTGAAAAATGGGGGTTAGATTTCAAAGCCTTACGGGTCTCAATTACGAGTTTCGATCGGACCCGCATTCCAGAAATAATGCAATATTAATAAGTTCCATTATGAGTTCCATTATTCCATTAATGTATTTTATATTGCAAATTTGAGAGCTTGAGAATGCTGTGTTATTCATTTTAATACCTAACATCACTTTCCCTTTAATTATAAGTACAGTATTGTGTGTATATTTGTATTTACAGTGCTACGGATAGGACTTTAACCCCGTTGCTGGTACTCTCTATTACCCTTTGGCTTTTTAGCTCCATTTGCAGGTTACAGGGTTGAACACCAATGGATTCGTAGCAATTTAATATTGACTTTCCAACGTAACAGTTACAGGCTTAACAGATCATCGGATTCAGAGTTCAGATTTAGACATCCTATATGTTTTTTTTGCCCTTAACCCGCAAGTTGTTAGCAGGTTGCTTTACTGGGCCAGTTTAATAGCTGTAAGTCTTGCAGGCTACATTATGGTTTTACATGTTGAGAGAATTTAATAGGGCTGATAGTCTTTTATCTAATTCTCATTGGGTGATTTTTCTTTACTAATTTCAGTTTAAAGTCATAAGAGATTGACAAGACTGAGCATACAGTATACAGACACCAAAATATGTTTTCTCTGTGCTTTTTAGCAAACATCTATGAACATTGAAAAAAATCTTTCAGTGGCACTTAAATGCTTCTTGGATTTTGCTTCTTTGAACTCCTTTACATCATTGCTTTTGTTTTTGTCAGTCCCATTTCTTTTGAAAATAATTAGCAATTTGTATGCTTCTAAATGAGTTTGAACAATGTATATATTTATTGAGAGTTTTCTATTATCATTATTACTCCCTATTTATAAAGTGGCAACATTTTTATTAGCCCTACTTATTATTTATTACTTGAAGTCTTAAGCAGACAAGGAAAGAAATTAGGCAAAAAAAAAACATTCACGTTTTAGTATTATAAAAATAAGAGAGATCGCAAAACCCTTTTCTGGTGTGGTAACTTTTAATCTCATGAACTATAAGGGTAAGAAAGCATTTCATATTTTTTTTTAACTCTTCATAAAAGGTATAGATGCACCTCGAATAAAAGAACCTCCCATTAAAATCCTGCGGTCCTGAAAGTTGTGTCACCCTTTCACTAGTTACTAAGGGCCTCATTCAATTGCGATTTTGCCAATTGAATAGGGCTCTATATAAGCACATAGCATACTTTTTTTAAATAAGTTTTTAGTTAGTGAAGACCTTGCTTTTGGATAGAAGTTCACCAGCTAAAAAGATTTTGTTTTTACATAGGGATATTCTTGATTAATGTAGTAATGGTATACATTTCAGTATTATGTTTGATATGTGATTATATATATACAAGTCTTTGCTGGGTTTGATGGAGGAACACAAGTACAACAGGCTTTAATGCTTTTTTTTCAAAGTTTTATATAGAATATATTAGTGAGTGTTACAATATTTACATCAAAACATAGCAGAGAAAATAACAGTCCTAGCTCTCATCAGAGCACTAACTTTGCTGTTAAATAGATCACTTATTAACAAGGCTTCCATCCACCAAAACCTTGATGGAGCAAAAACACAGCATAAACAGTCCAAAAGAGTGGATATAAAAAAGTCTACACCCCTGTTAAAATGTCAGGTTTCTGTGCTGTAAAAAAAATGAGACTAAGATAAATCATTTCAGAACTTTTTCCACCTTTAATGTGACCTATAAACTGTACAACTCAATTGAAAAACTAACTGAAATCTTTTAAGTTATATCTGGGATTGTCAACAGGTTTTCCATACAAACCTATTTGTGCCCTTTTAGAAGTTATTCTTAGCTTCAAAATTAGAAGCAGACTCTCTTTTGTCTTCATAGGGTACCAAATTAAATCATATCTCTCTGAGACTCTCAGATTATCACAAGATTCTAGAAGGCCTTCAATGGATACCATGGGGTTACATTTATCTCTGCTAACCAGCTGTAGTCCAACAGGTTGGAACAGTACTTGTAATTTCCCTCTTTGGTATATCAGCTTGCTGTAACTCTAGATTCCATCATATATTTTGTAGTTTGTGCTCTAAGCGAGTGAATGAGGAGATATGGGGAGTTCAGTGCAAATTTTCTATAACCTTTGCCAGGCAACCCAGAGAAAAAAAGTAGTAAGCTATTTAGGAATGCTGTTCGATCACTACCATTTACATGGTTTATTCAGTATGGCTAGTAATAATCTTCACAGGCCAACCTTTACCAAGCTGGGATGACCTTTTGTTACTTATAGTAAGGTAATTAAGCAAGGAAATCCTTCCTTTTGGACTTGAGTTCCAACAAGTCTTTGCATTTGTCCACTCTACTGAAGAGCTGGGCACAAATCAGATTATAAATGATCTGACAGCTGCTTCCATTTGCTGATCAGGAGATGCCACAGTGCAGTGAATAGATTGCTATTTATTGTATATACTGGAAAAATGATGCCAGGACAATCAATGTGAAGAAGAGTTGGGCCGTGATCCACGTGGCAGGTGTTTTTTCTTTGGTATTTAGTGTACACTCTTTCAGCTGTATTCAGAAGCTTAGACGGCACTAATGCTATTTTTCTCATTTATAACATGTACAGATGGAAATTCTGACAAAAGAGAAACTGATACCCATGAGAATAAAGAGTATGAATAGTGTATTCCTGCCTAGGTCATCGTGAAGGCATAGGTTTGTACATTTAAGTTGCTAGAACAATACCATGATGTACTGTGTGTAAATGCATAGAAATATGAAGTGACATTTCTTTCTAAGAATAGTTTCCATATTTTGACATACTATTTATATATATATATACAATTTATATATATATATATATATATATATATATAAATATATAAATATAAAACAAATAGTACATTATAGTACATTTGTGTTTAGGCTTGCACATAATCCACCCTATGCTATGCTTAAAGCTGTGTAATACAGCAAGAAGGAGAGTTAGAGTGCATTGTTGTCTCATTTGCATGTTCCTGCCCAGTTTCAACGAGTGCGGTGCATTGACTGTATTTCTGGGAAACTTGCACAGGAAATACGTTTTTTAACTTATTTTTAGACATTCATATGGGATCACAAATGTACTATTAATTTTCTATACTACTGTACTCTTAAAGGTGGGGGCTTCTAACACGCTTCAGACCATCAAAAGTTAAATGATTGTGGTTGTATATATATATATATATATATATATATATTTATTTATATATATATATATATATATATATATATATATATATATATATACATTATACATCATCAATACTTACTTTAGTTCTTCTTCACTCTCAACCCTCAGGGTAGTATCATCCGCGTTTCTACGGTTGTTGATATTCCTCTCTGCATTATTTATTTGCTGGTTAAAAGTATAGGCAGTTTTGATGGTGGATATGGGAGAGCCTTTATCACAGCTTTTCATTTAGGTATATTTTTAGATAATGGGTGAAGGTACTGAGAAGTCTGCATACCATCTTATTAAAATTAATAATAGTAACACTATTCATTTAATGAAATGCTTAGTTAAATGTTTCAATAAGATAATATGCAATCATGATTGCACCCATTGGCTGCATGCTTAGATATGAATTTGCAAAGTGCTTACAGATTATTTGTTGAGGTGTATAAATCTTTGCCTGCTGAATGTGATATAAGCATATTTTGAATTTTTGCTGTCAGTGGAATTGTAAATTTCACAGGAAAATTGACAATTGTTCAGTACTTTAGCTCTGGCTTAATTTCAAGTGGAACAAAAAAATCATATTTACAGGCATATGCTCTATAGTCGCAGCTAACAATGGGTAAAATCCACTAAACATCACAGAGGCTGCAACGTGTCATTGCATCCCTTCACAACCCATCGTGACCCATGGGATGGCTTAGTAAATCTAGAGAATTGCATCTGTGTCTGTATTGGCATAAGTATTTATGTTAGAAAATATGGCAAAGGATTTGCGTATTCAAAGTTTTAATATCAAGTCTGTACCCTGTGATGCATTGTACCTATACATAGTTACATAGTAATCGAAGTTGAAAAATTACTTTTAGTCCATCAAGTTCAACCTTTTTAGATCTCCTCTGATTCTTGTAATATGTGGATTAATTCTTAATTGATCCAGAGGAAGGTAAGCAGAAAAAAAAACATTGAAACATTGCCAATTTTCTCATAAGGGTTAAAAAAAAAATCCTTCCTGACCCCAGATACTGGCGATCGGATTCCTCCCTGTATCAATAATCCCTCTCTAATTAACCAGGGTAACCCTGAATGCTATTTTTATTAAAAAAATATATCCAATCCCTTTTTAAAAATGTATCTATTGATTTTGCTGTCAGAACAGCCTTTGGTAGAGAATTCCACAGATTAACTACGCTTACTGTGAAGAACAATTTTCTTTCTTTAAGGTGAAATCTTTTTTGTCAGTTGAAAACCTCTTGGCACAAAAAGTTCAGTAGACAGAGCTTTATATTGGCCCTGGATATATTTATAAAATGGTAATCATATACCCTCTTAGATGCCTTTTTCTAGAGAAAATATCTTAGCCCCTCCATTCCCCTTATTAGTTTTGTTGCCCTTCTCTGTACGTTTTCAGCTCTAAAATGTCCATTTTATGAAGTGGTGCCAAATATTTTACTCCATATTCCAAATGAGGGTGAACTAGGGATTTGTATAGTGGTAGAATTATATTTGCTTCCTTTGCTTCTCTACTCTTCCTAATACATGCTAATATTGTCCTTACCTTTGCAGCTGCTGCTTGGCTTTGAGCGCTGGTACCTAGGTGGTTGTCCACAAGTACTCGCAAATCCATTTCAATATCTGATACCCCTAGATTTTCTCTATTTTTTTCCATTTTACTCCAAGATTATAAATTGCATGGCCATTTTCCTTCTCAAATTCATAACTTCACACTTATTTGTATTACATCTCACATGCAATATGCATTAAACCACCACTGTAGTGCTTATACAATCAGATTTTATTTGTTTTTTTTTACAACTAATTAACATGTTAAGATGTTAACACTTACATTTGAACTTCAGCAGGTCTCATTCCTTCCACCTCATAGGAGGTAGACATTGCGAGAAAACCTTTAAGTAATCAGAAAAAACATAGGGCAGCCTCCTGGGCATATTTTAACTCTTATTGAAGGCTAACTGGAGAGAAATTAAGCAGTATTGTTAATCCCCGATCTCTCAAATGCTAAGGGATCTATCCTGTTGTGGAAGCGCAAAGCAATCGCCAGCACTGACAGCTGCAGTGCCAGCAAGTAGCTGCTAGATGGCGCCGTCCGGTTTCAGGGAATGCCCTAATATTTTCCTCCACTGACGTGGCGAAATTCTATAGTGTTGAATCACTATGTTCGGCGCAGGCACTCGGCCCTCAAGGTCCTCAGGCGCGCCTCTCATAGCTCCAGGCCTCTTCTGTCGGTACATTGTGCAGCACTACTCGGAAAATCAGCAGCACCATCTAGCAGTTGGCGGCAGTTTGCGTAGGGGAAGAGGAAAAGGACCATGCTAAATTTTAAAAGCTGCATTGAATTTATATTCTTCAAATAATCAATTATTGCATAGACTGATTTAATGAAACCTTTTTTTACATCTACTACAGTAGCCGTTTAAGTAAGAGGAATCAGTCAAGAGAGAAGAGTAATAATAGCACTTTGCTAGTAGGATAATAACACAATTTTTATTGTGATTAAAAAAGTTGATCTTTGGTAATACAAATACATTGAAAGTTGCTGTGTTCTCATTCCAAAGGCTACAGCTCCTATCTATTACAAACTATTTAGCTTTACTTTACCTTTGACTTTTCTGAAGCACATTCAAATACTGGGAAGTATTAGTACACTCTGTCGCCAAAGCAATTAGTAAACAATGAGAGATGGTAACCAGCTTGATCACAATAAATTAGAAAGTTGTTTATACTGATCTTTGCTACTTATTCAAATTTTGAAATCTTGCCCATAATATATGACTGTAAACTAGAGTCTATTAGTTTAGGATAATGGTGCAATAAGCAAACATGCCACTGCTTCTCCAATACCTGTTACCCAATTGGAAACTGGTGACCAACCGCTAGATGACGCTGCCGATATTCCAGTGCCATATCATAGATTCAAGGCTTAGGTAAACTGTTAGGGTTAGCATGGGGGTTAGGGTGAGAATTAGGGTTAGTTTCAGGGTTAGGCTACCATTCTAAGCTTAGAACTTCTCTAACATATTGGTAGCGCTGCAAAATATCGGCAGCTCTATCTAGCGATTGGCCGCTGTACTACAGCGGCGGACCTGTGCCGTAACTATAACAGGATAGATAGAACTGTACACCTCTGCAAAGATTTTTGGGAGATTGGGTACAACCAAATGTGGACTTTCAAACTGACAGAATAACTTGAATAAAGTGGAATATATTCCAAATGAAAACACAGATAAATGGAGGAAATACTAATAAAATATTTGCCATTATTAAATGTCTATTAAAAACATTGAAGGAATCAAAGTTCAACAAAATTCATGTGGCATTCAAGAATCATGATTCAATGATATCCCAACTGGTGTCAACTAACAATGTTTCTTTAGGAGAACTAAAATCATTAGATATTACCACCCTGGTTGGGGACGTTTTGAATCATGATTGTTGTAACGCTCCTGAAATTTGTCTTAAAAATGTATCAAAATAGCTCTGGTTTAGCCACAGTGGTCCATTGAACCTGAGCTGGGTTATGAATGCATCTGATATATGGGAATTAGTAGTGTATGATTACATTTATTTGCATGCACTATGTTTTTTTAGCTTGCATTAAAAAAAAACTGTTGCAGGCGATGTTTATACCCCCAGAATTGAGCTAGACGTCTCAGGGTTCAATTTTGTAAAAATGAACCCTGTATCTGAGCATGCCCAGGTTTGTAGCCAATCAACAATGCTGTATGCAGCCAGCTAGATAATGCTGCTATACTCCTTAGAACTAAAGATCCTTAAAGGACCAAAAATCGACATTCAAGTAAAAATACTTGAGCTGTTACACAGTTGTTCCTTTAGACATACACCCTCTCCTTGATACATTCTGACAAATTATAATTGTACTGAAACCAAACATTTCAGCTTATTCTTATTCTAATCTGTCTTTTAGGTGAATGAGCATTTATGCTTGATTTATGGTCCTGCAATGACTGCAAAGTTTGAGGAAGAGAGGTGTTCATGTGAGAGAGATCTCAGGGGCAATTCACTTGGCCTGGGAAAGATCTCAGGGGCAATTCACTTGGGCTGGGAAAGATCTCAGGGGCAATTCACTGGGGCTGAAGGAGGTAATAGGGTCATTCACTGGTGCTGGGGGGGTGGCAGGGGCAATTCACTGGGGCTGGGGGAAGTTTCAGCTGGGATGTAGGTAAAACAGACCTTGTTCTGGTTATTACAGAAATCTAAAGGAAAGCTGCAGCTCAATTCACAGACCAAAAAGATACAATGTATTAGTTATGCTAATTTTCACTGGGATTTTCAAGGGGTGTCAACATTGATAGAAAACAGTTTGCAAATGCAAGAAATTCAGCAAAATTTAGGGTAACTGTTTACATGTTTATTTTTGTCTTTTTTCATGCAAAAGTTTTTTTCACACACTACCAATACTCCTCTATCAGATGCATTCATATTCCAGCTCACTTGCATATACAGTATATACTCGAGTATAAGCTCGTTTTTTAGCCCTTTTTTTAAGGCAAAATAGGGCCCCCTCGGCTTATACTCGAGTCACTCTCCCCCCGGTGTCTCTCTAACCCCCCGTGTGTCTCTAACCCCCCCCCGTGTGTCTCTAACCCCCCCGTGTGTCTCTCTACCCCCGGTGTCTATTTCCCTCCCCCTCCTCAACCTAAACCCCCCTCCTCAGCATAAACACCCCTCAACCCCCCTCCTCCACCTAAACCCCCCTAAATACCTCCCCACTTTCCCCTCACTTACCTGCTTGTGCTCCGGCCTCCGCTCCTTGACCCAGCACCAAAGCGTATGTGACGTCACATGCGCGCCGCGTCATTAGCATATACCGGGTGCCGGCACATGCGTGCCGGCGCCGGGTCAAGGAGCGGAGGCCGAGGCACAAGCAGGTAAGTGAGGGGAGAGGGGGGAGGTATTAAGGGGGGTTTAGGTGGAGGAGGGGGTTTAGGTTGAGGAGGGGTGTTGAGGAGTGGGGTTGGGGTTGAGGGAGGTTGAGGGGCGAGGTTGAGGGGGGTTGAGGAGGTGGGTTGGGGTTGAGGGGGGTTGAGGTTGAGGAGGTTGGTTGAGGGGGGTTGAGGGGGGTTGAGGTTGAGGAAAGTGGTTTAGGATGGGGGGGTTGAGGAGGGGGTTGAGGATGGCGTTGTTGAGGAGGAAGGTTGAGGATGGGGGGTTAAGGAGGAAGGTTGAGGATGGGGGGTTGAGTAGGGGGTTGAGGATGAGGGGGGAGGTTGAGGAGGGGGTTGAGGATGAGGAGGGAGGTTGAGGATGAGGAGGGGGGTTGAGGATGGGGGGTTGAGGAGAGAGGATGAGGATGGGGGGTTGAGGAGGGGGATTGAGGATGGGGGGGTTGAGGAGGGAGGTTGAGGAGGGGGTTGAGGATGAGGAGGGAGGTTGAGGGGGGAGGTTGAGGAGGGAGGTTGAGGATGAGGAGGGAGGTTGAGGATGAGGAGGGAGGTTGAGGGGGAGGAGAGGGGTTGAGAAGGGGTTTGGGAATGAGGAGGGGGTTGAGGAGGGTGATAAGGGAGGGGGGAAGAGACACAGGAAAGTTAGAGGGGAGAAGAGACACAGGAGAGAGAGGGGGGACACAGAGGGCACAAGAGGGACACAGGGGACAGCACATTTCCCACCCTCGGCTTATAATCGAGTCACTCATTTTACCCAGTATTTTGTGGTAAAATAGGTGCCTCGGCTTATACTCGGGTCGGCTTATACTTGAGTATATACGGTACCTTTAAAGAACTGCAATCTGGTAAAAAAAAGTTCACATGCTTGTGAAGTATGTAACTAATATAATTAGCAGGTATGGAAAGCAAGAACATAAATATAAATGTTATATATAGATGATTGTATCAAGTGGGACTCTAACTTTGCCTGCTAGTCTTCCTGTAATATGACAGCCAAATGCCCTTGATTGAGTTGCGTGCTCCCGTTGCTCTACTTTTGAGTTGCTATTCAATTGGCTGGGCCTGCAAGTTAGGAGCTGGTCGCGAAAATCAGAAGCCATTGCCGTCGGACGTAGCATTTGCGGGCTTGAACATGTTACGGGAGCAAGCCCATAACTCCCGATGCAGAAACAGCCAATGGAAATAGAGATCGTTATCATGACCAACGTCCAAGCCCGTAAATCGTAAGTGAAGGCCGTATGACTTTGAAATACAACCTCCAATTGTCGAAGTCCTATGGGCTTCAACTTCCAAGCCCATAGAACATTGATTGCTGTGATTGATATAACATGAACATTGAACATGAAATAAAGTATTGGAGAATGTTGTGCTATTAATTCCAAGACATAACATCACTCTCACTCTTAATAAAAATACAGTATTGCTTTTTTATTTGCTTTTAAAATGCCTATACGTGATATACAATGTTAGATACACTATCTAAAAGTACACATTTTTTCAAGAATATAAGGGTCACTCTATGGACATTTGAAATGTTGGAGACTATAACTATAATATTCTATCTATATGGTCATATACCATAAGCTAAATAATGTTGTGGAAATAGCCTTCCCACCACAGTGCACAAACTAGAAACCAGCCCACACTGTTAAGATCCATTAAGATCGAAACATTGCTGTCTGTGGGTCGGTCTCCTGGCTTGTGCATAATCCATCCTGTGCTATGCTTAAAGTTGTGTAATACAGTGAACATATGCCTAAAAATAGTCATGTATAAAGTGGTTTTGTATTAAAGAGTGAAAATGCATTTTGGGCTCATTTACATGTTAGATATTTACTGTAATAATATCTGGCCTCATTTCCAAAGTTTTATTATATTAAAATGTGTATAGTTATTAAAAATCATATGCTACCCTAGGCCCATTACTCCTATATTACTCCTCCTTTCATCCTTACTTATATATTATATATAATTTAAACACTCTTAGAATTTCTGCTTTATTTTATCATTTCTGTGGTTCTTCTGATTCAATGTTTTGATCTTAAATCAGTCCTTTATCAAGAACACACGTGTTATATCAAACTGTTCTTATAAACAGTTACTACAATAATATTCTGTCAAACCTGAAGAGCGAATAAAAGTGAGAAAACGGCATAGCTCCATCTAGCACTTACAATTATATATATATATATATATATATATATATATATAGACGTAAATATAATAAATAGTACATTTGTGCTCACATTTGAATGTCTGAAACAAAATTAAAAAAACCATGCACACAATTCTGAGAAATACAGTTATTACACTGCTTTCTGGGAACCTTGGCAGGGACATGCAAGTGTGTCCCCAAAGGCTACCCTCTTGCAATCCATAACCATATTAAACATGGCTTTCCTTAAGCATATGTCTGCTGTATCAAACAGCTTTGAGCAAACTAGGGTTGGATTATACATAAGCTAGGAATCCCACGCACGTTGAGCTGTTTCAAGGTTACTGCCTATCATCAGTGTGGGGAGGAGGTAGTTTACCACAACAATTATTTAATATATGGTGGGCAATGACTAATCAAAGTATTGCAGTATGTAGTGGTACCTTTTTTTTTAGAGTGACATGCTATTGAGAGGTGTACGTCTCTTTATCAAGGTAAAAGCAAACTGCTCCTGATAAAGAGAGGTGTACCTCTTGAAAGTACTTTATTTTAATTAATATTACCCTCATTCAGCTGAACCGTTCGGGAGATCCGGGCTCGCAAGTGGAGGTCGCAAGTTTATTTGCTATTCAATTGCCTTCCGTTCGGGGGCTCCGATCAATTTACGTGTTCCGAGCTACGATCCATCGCAATTTGTAAAATCGCAGGTTCAAGCCCTCCAAGCCTTTGATCTTTCACGGCCTCAAGAGTCCTGACTGCTAAAATTGCAAATCGCTATTCAATTGCTCCGATTCCCCCTCGCTAACCACTTTGTAAAGACGGCAAATGGCAAAAATGTTACCACAAGGTAATGGTACCAAGGAGGTCTCGCAAAGGGCCTAATGACAAATCGGAGCACATGAAAAGCAAATACTGTACGTTTATTAAAAGTGAAAGTGAAGTTAGGTCTTAGAATTAATAGCACAACATTCTCCAATGCTTTATTTCATGTTCAATTTTCATGTTATATCGATCACAGCAATCAATGTGAAGTCCTACGGCTTCAACCTGTCAAATGGAGGTTGGATTTCAAAGTTCTACGGCCTTTGCTTATGAGTTACGGGCTTGGAGGTTGGTCATGATGATGATCTCTGTTTCCATTGTCTGTTTCTGCATCGGGAGTTACGGGCTTGCTCCTGTACCATGTTCAAGCCCGCAAATGATACGTCTGTCAGCAATGGTTTCCTATTTTTGCTATTGGACCCTAACTTGTGAGCTCGGCCAACTGAGAAAATGACAAAAGTAGAGCAACAGGAACACGCAACTCAATCACAGGCATTTGTCTGCGATCCAGTTGCGAGGCCCAAATTGAATGAAGCTCTATGTTTGTCCAATAAAAAGGTAACACAATCTCGTCATCTGGAATACTGGACATTCACGGCTACTCCACTCTTGTGTCATTTTGTGTCTGGTTGTGCTAATCTGTAAGGTTTTCATGGCACATATACTGCAGTGGGTTGCCAGTTCCTTCTCCAGTGGAGCGCAATTTGTCTGACCTTTATTCTATGACCTGCTCATCTTCAATACCCTACATGGTATAGCTCACAGCTTCATTAAGGTATACAAGCCCCTTCACCATGAGAAGGTAGCGATCCAGAAGGGGATAGAGTGATATACATATTGTCAAAAGTATCAGGCATGCTTACAGTCAGTAATATTACTGCATATAGACATTTAATTTCACAAAAGTTGGAACCCCTGATGCCCATGAAAATGTTCTGTCCTAGGCTTGGGCCATGTCAAAAATCACTGAATTAAATGATACCTGCATTACAAAGGTGCCATTCAATTACACATTCTAAATATAGCAAGTATTTCAGCCAAGTCATGACATATACAAATAATAACATAACGTCTATAATGAAATATTAAAACATCAAAAGAAAAAAAATCCGGATACATTAGAAAATATGTCATCAGTGATAAAATAATGTCTCAAGTCATTAGTTGTAAATACTTAAGAAGCGTATTTTAGGCTTTGCTACTGCAAGTCTAATTTCACACATGCTTTTATATCATTTTGTTAAATGCTGACTAACACCTTAGTAAAATTACTAATATCTTATACTAGCGAATTGCCCATAAAAAAATGACGCCAATCAAATTGTAAGCGAGCTAATGCTGTTTGGTGTATATAATGTGGCTGATGTAGTGTCCTTCGTTTTCTATGTCGTGCGACTTTGTCGGAATATCCGTAGCTGTTTGGTGGTGTTTTGCGTGTTTAGGGACCTTTAGCCTCGTTTTCGTTTTGTTCGGCGGCCATTTTTTCTCTTGCTTAGGTGATTTTCGGGTCTCTAAACTTCGACATTTGTGCTTAAATGGAGGTGTAACTTCACTTACAGAGGTCCTGGGTGCCCCCCTTGCTGTGAGTAACCTTTTTATGTGTTTTGTATTTATTCTGTTTGTAATGTTTTTGGGGTTGCGCGGGTTGCGTCCTTGTTTTTTAATCTCGTAGGTGTTTTTCTGCAAATACGTAGGTGTTTGGTGGTGTTTTGCGTCTTTAGACTGCTGTAGCCTCGTTTTCGTTTTTTTCGGCGGCCATTTTTATTCTTGCTTAGAGAATTTTTTAGTGTCTAAACTCTTTTAATTTGAGTTAAATTGAGGTGTAACTTTAGTTTTCGAGGTCCTGGTTGCTCCTTCTTCCCGTAAGTAAGCTTTTTATGTATTTGTTGTGTGTATTTGTTGTATTTTTCATGTTTTCATGTGCGCGTGTTGCGGCTGATTTTTGCGAGGTCGTAATGAGTCGTAACGTGTCTCGTATTTTCCTCGCATAACAACGTAAATTTTGCAAGAGTCGCATTTTGCAAGGAGCGCCTTCGGCTCACAACTATATATGTGATATAACAGATTATATTGAAGGACGGAATCTGGCATATAAAGTTCTGCTTCTCAAGTGTATTGGTATTTGAAAAATGTGCATTTTTGTTTGTGAAAGTTAACAGACATCCTAATTTTAAAATCTTATTGGAAGTTTATGCAGTCTATAAAGATTTCACAGTGTTTGTGGCTTTTACTTCATTTTAATAGAGGGAAGTCGTGTGTATGACATTGCTTTTATTTCAATCCGGTTACTAATATCTGTATTTTTGTAATAGAATGTTGCAATATTGTCAGTGCAGTGAAGTTCAATTCTCTTTTGCTGCTAAGGGGTTAAAAAAACACACACTTGTTATATCAGAAACACACATTACATTGAGTCATTTTATACACATCCAGATTTATTTTATTTTCCACACCCCTAGAGCTGCTAATATAGTCACAGTGTAACTACCAATAGAAACACTGCATTCAAATATGGATTTTAACACTTTCCTAACCTTCAAACCAGCAGCAGCAGCTCAATGCAGAGATCTACAGATCAGTGTTTGACTCCACCTACTTCCTTCTGAATGTGGCTACACATCCCATGATTTCATCCTGCGCAAACTGCCATCATTGATTGTTACAATGTATCAAAATGTATAGCTGCCTGCGATTGGCCAAAATAAATTATGAATTTTATGTTCATTTTAGCAGGGATTTTCAGGGGTGTTCAGATTTAGCAAACATCAGGGTGAGTTTGTAAATGTTTATTTTGGTATTTTTTAATGCAAATTTTTTTTGCATACACTACTGTTTCTCCTCTGTCAGACGCGTTCATAATCCAGGAAACTTAGATATGCCTTTAAGTCAATTTACTACTGTGACTGTGGGAGTTGTAATTCTGTTCAGTGTCTGTTGTTTTAAGCAATTTTATTATCACAATGCATTTAGATGAATTCATTTCTCTGTTAATGTGCCCCCGCAAGGGGGTTAAACACCTATTCGCAGCACTGTAAATGCAAATAAAAAATCACTACTGCATTGTAAATAACAGGGAAAGCGATGAATTAATTGCACACTGGTCTCAAGCTCGCAAATATGCAGGAAATAAAATACATTTTTATGTGTCATTTCGGGGTTAAATCGATCTCAGGTATCAATAAGTTAATACATATCAGGCCACCCATATGGACTAGAACAGTATTGGCATTCATTTTCATAATTCTTTATTTGGAATGTTTTCCGAGTCTGATCTCATATTGGACCCCCGAACCTAATTGATTGACATGTAACCTCCATGTTTTACTGCCATAATAATGACAGTCTCATTTTCTATTGGTTGATTCGAAATGGGCGGTTACGGGCTTGCTGAATTTATCATTTTCCCGCCCTGAACTGCTACGAACCAGTGCATGGTTTACGGTTTTGGCTTGGGTTCCGTAACTTGTGGCCTTGAGCAATTGAATAGCATCACAATCAGAGACGAACGGGAGCCCGCAACTCACTCGCAGACATTCGGCTGTCTGTGATCGAGTTGCGGGCTTCGGATTGAAAGTGGCCCTCTGTTTTCACTTACTCAAACCTTCCAAACGCTCCCTGCAAAGGTCTGCCCCCAAAGCTCATGCATATAATGTTTCTATTGGTAAGACATGTATTAGCCACTTCCAGATTGTCTCTCAGCAGCATTTAAAACTATGCTGTTGAGAAACAGTCTGTAAGTGGCTAGTATATATTTTACCAATAGAAACATTGTATGCATGAGCTATGGGATAGACCTTTGCAGGGACCGTTTGGAAGGTTTGAGTAAGTGAAAACAGAGATTTTAAGCACTTGTTAATAAAATGATTTTTAAGTGGTTATTTTAATATTAAAAACAGGGAAACTTCCATATACCTTATACATAAACTTTTAGCCAAGTAGTATCCTTTCTTTATGTATCATTCCATATGCAATCTTCCCTCCTGTGCCTTTTAAGTGCCATTATAATAACATAATTTTATGTGCATACTTAAAAATGTATGGACTCCAGACCTGGACTTCATTTCCCCAAATGCACATTGACCTCAGTGTACTTTGTAAAACATTAAGTGACTACCACTGGTTTAGACATTAATGACTTTGACCTCCTATCGTTATTTTAAGATCAGATTTTTAGAATAATAAATGTATAAGACATATTTAGTATACTCTTAGTGGCTGTTAATTTGAAAGATGCCACCAAAAACACATATATAGTGTATTCACTTTTAATACCACCTATATCCAGGTTATACCCACAAACATATGAGTGATCAGACTACTCAAAATAGGTTTATCTGAATGTTTATATTGGTTTGATGAAACATCTGAGCCAACTATTCCCAGCAGTTACGAACTGATAATTGTGTTTCAAATGCAGATTGCAGATCTTATGGTTGGATTATATTCAATGCCTTTACTTCCTGCCTGTACAAATGAAGAAGGGTGCCATAGGATAAAAGAAAACTATAACATTTTAAACATACCTGCACATACATTTTCCTATATGGTATTTCGTCAATGTGACCCTTAAAATGTTTTTTTTTTTTGCCATTTGATAATTTTCTAACTTTGCATCTATCTTAAATATGTAAAGTTGCATAATTAAAGTTTCAACACAACTCAAGCTTCTGTTTTTGCATTATTGTGCAACAAAGTGCTTACTTAATTCAGTGAAATATTTACATGTTTTAATACAGCTGTTTTACTTTACCATTATATCTATTTTTTCAAGATTCACTCAACGCAGGATCTCTACCAGATGACTGGAGAAAACCAGAGGTGATACCTATATTTAAGAAGGGAACAAAAACAAATCCAGTGGGGAAGCTTTTAGAAGGGTTAATAAGGGATAGTATACAACAACATGTCTATTTAAACAAGAGTATAAGTAGGAGACAACATGGATCTATGAAGGATAGCTCATGTAAAAAAAACCTAATTAGTTTCTATGAAGAGGTTAGTGGGAACTTGGATGAAGGCAACTCAGTGGATGTAGTCTTTTTGGATTTTGCAAAGGCTACAGTGCCACATGGGAGACTATTGAGCAAACTAAGGGATACAGTAATTGCAGTACATATCTGCTCATGGATTGAGAGTTGGCTAAAAGACAGGAAGCAAAGGGTTGTTGTAAATGGAACATACTCGGATTGGACTAAGTGGGGTTCCTCAGGGTTCAGTATTAGGTCCTCTCCTTTTTAACATATTTATTAATGACTTAGAAGTAGAATTGGAAAGTATTGTCTCCATTTTTGCTGATGACACGAAGCTGTGCAAGGTAATTTAATCAGATAATAATGTACTTTGCATAAATTAGAGAAATGGGCGACTAAATGGCAGATGAGATTTAATATGAATAAATGTAAAGTTATGCATCTGGGAAGGAAAAATAGCCATGCAATTTATAATCTTAATATAGTAAATCTAGGGGTATCAGATACTGAAAGGGATTTGGGAGTGCTTGTGGACAACCACCTAGGCAACAGCGCTCAAAGTCAAGCAGCAGCTGCAAAGGCAAATAAAATATTAGCATGTATTAAGAAGGGTATAGAAGCAAGGGAAGCAGATATTATTCTACCACTATACAAATCCCTAGTACATCCTCATTTGGAATATGGAGTACAATTTTGGGCATCACTACATAAAAAGGACATTTTAGAGCTGGAAAAGGTACAAAGAAGGGCAACAAAACTAATAAGGGGAATGGAGGGGCTAAGTTATGAAGAAAGACTAACTAAATTAAACTTATTTTCTCTAGAACATATACAAGGCTTTGTCAAGTGAACTTTTTGTGCTAAGAGGTTTTCAACTGACAAGAGGACATTCTTTGAGATTAGAAGTAAAAAGATTTCACCTTAAAGAAAGAAAATGGTTCTTCACCCTTACTGTGGTTAATCTGTGGAATTCTCTACCAAAGGAGGTGGTGATAGCAGATTCGATAGATAACTTTAAAAAGGGATTTGATATATTTTTAAATAAAAAGGGCATTCAGGGCTATTTTGGATAATTAGAGAATGAGTATTGATCCAGGGAGGAATCCGATTGCCAGTATCTGGGGTCAGGAAGGATTCCCCCCCCCCCCTTTTGACATAATTAGCAAAGTTTCACTTGGGTTTTTTTCTGTTAGCCTTCCTCTGGATCAATTAATAATTAACAATTAATCCACATGTTGCAGATCAGAGGACATCTAAAAGGGTTGAATTTGATGGACTGAAATTATTTTTTCAACCTAAATTATTAGGTAACTATGTAACTTTGCAACTTAAATATTCAATTATCACAAATATGTGATTCCCAAGAAATGTTCATTAAACATTTTAACATATTTGATTATATTATGTTGGTTGCTTGGCCTTTTGCTTTGCCTATATCTGTTTTGTTTATGATGTACCAATTAGTGGAAAGACTTATAGCTATGCAAATATGTAATTTCCAAAGAGTTGATGTAGTCCATAACTGTGTTTTTTATATATTAGTAGTAGCTTGCCCGTCATTAATGACGGTGTCATGTCATGTTGAATTGTCTGTGCTGTCAACCTCTGTGCTGTCTCTCTCTGTGTGCCGTCTCTCTGTGCGCCCTCTCTGTGCATCCTCTCATTCTCTGTTATCCCTCTATCTCTTTCTCCCTATGTGCTGTTTCTCTCCCTGCACCCTCTTTCTCTCTGTGCACCCCCTCTCTCTCTCTGTATGCGCCCGCGCTCTCTCTGCTCCCTCTCTTTGTATGTGTGTGCTCTCTCTCTCTGTGCCCTCTCTCTGCCCTCTCTCTGCACTCTGTGTCCTCTTTGTCTCTCTCCCTCCCTCTCTCCCCCCTTTCTCTCTCCACCTCCCTCTCCCTCCCCCTCTCTCTCTCCCTCTCACTCTCTACCTCCCTCTCTCTCACTTTCTGCCTCCCTCTCTCTCCCTCCCTACCTCTCTCTGCCTCGCTTCCTTTCCCTCTCTCTTCCTCCTTCTCTCTCCCTCCCTCTCTCCCTCCTCTCTCTCCATCTTCTTTCTGCCTCCTCTTTCTCTCACTGTCTTTCCTTCTCCCTCCTCTTTCCCCTCCCTCTCTCTCCCCGTCCCTTCTTACCTCTCTCTCTCTGCCTCCTCTCTCTCCCTCCCCTCTCTCCATACCCCTCTTTCTGCCTCCTCTCTCTCTCTCTCTATCTCTCCTTCTCCTTCCCTCTTTCCCCTCCCTCTCTCTCTCTCCCTCCCTACTTCCCTCTCTCTCTGTCTCCTCTCTCTCTCTCCCCGCTCTCCATCCCCTTCTTTCTGCCTCTCCTCTCTCCATCCCCTTCTTTCTGCCTCCCTCTCTCTCACTATCTCTCCTTCTCCCTCCCTCTCTCTCCCTCCCTCCTTTGCTCTCTCACTGCCTCCTCTCTCTCCCTCCCCTCTCTCCGTCCCTCTCTTTCTGCCTCCTCTCTCTCTCTCTTTTTCTCTCTCTCCCTCCCTCCTTTCTTCTCTCTCTGCCTCCTCTCTATCTCCCTCCCTCTCCTTCACTCCCTCTCCCCCCAGCTGGGTCGTGCACTCTGTGTCTACACTCTGCGTCCTTTCTGTCTCTCTCCCTCCCTCTCTCCCCCTTTCACTCTCTGCCTCCCTCTCCCTCCCCTCTCTCTCTCCCTCTCACTCTCTGCTTCCATCCCTCTCTCTCTCCCTTCCCTCTCTCTATCCCTCCCTCTCTCTGCCTCCCTCCCTTTCCCTCTCTCCTCTCTTTCCCTCTCCCTCTGTCTCTCCCTCCCTCTCTCCCTCCTCTCTTTCCATCCCCCCATTTCTGACCCATCTTTCACTCTCACTCATCTTTCCTTCTCCCTCCCTCTTTCCTCTCCCTCTCTCTCTTCCTCCCTACTTTCCTCTCTCTCTGCCTCCTCTCTCGCCCTCCCTCTCTCCATCCCCCTCTTTCTGCCTCCTCTCTCTCACTATCTCTCCTTCTCTCTCCCTCTCTCTCTCCCCTCCCTCTCTCCCTTCCTCCCTCCTTTCCTCTCTCTTGGCCTCCTCACTCTCCCTCCTTTCTCTCCATCCCCCTCTTTCTGCCTCCTCTCTCTCTCTCACTATCTTCCCTTCTCTCTCCCTCTTTCCTCTCTCTCTCTCTCTCTTCCTCCCTACTTTCCTTTGTCTCTGCTTCATCTCTCTCCCTCCCCTCTCTCCATCCCCTTCTTTCTGCCTCCCCTCTCTCTCACTATCTCTCCTTCTCCCTCCCTCTCTCTCCCTTCCCTCTCTCCCTTCCTCCTTTGCGCTCTCTCTGCCTCCTCTCTCTCCCTCCCCTCTCTCCATCCCTCTCTTTCTGCCTCCTCTCTATCTCCTTTCCTCTACTTCTCCCTCTCCCCCCTCACTCCCTCTCCCCCTAGCTGGGCCGTGCACTCTGTGTCTGCACTCTGTGTCCCTCTCTCACCCTTTCACTAACCTCCTCCCTCTCCCTCCCCCTCTTTCTCTCTCTCCCTCTCACTTTCTGCCACCCTCTTTCTCCCTCGCTCCGTCTCTCTGCCTCCCTCCCTCTCTCTCCCCCTCCCTCTCTCTGCCTCCCTCCCTTTCCCTCTCTCCCCTCCTTCTCTCTCCCTCTGTCTCTCTCTCCCTCCCTCTCTCCTTCCTCTTTCTCCATCCCCCTCTTTCTGACTCCTCTCTCTCTCACTATCTTTCCTTCTCCCTCCTTCTCTCTCTTCCTCCCTACTTTCCCCTCTCTCTCTCTCTCTCTCTCTCTCTCACTATCTTGCCTTCTCCCTCCCTCTCTCTCTCTGCCTCCTCTCTCTCCCTCCCCTCTCTCCATCCCCCTCTTTCTGCCTCCTCTCTCTCTCATTATCTTTCCTTTTCCCTCCCTCTTTCCCCTCCCTCTCTCTCCCTCCCTACTTTCTTCTCTCTCTGTCTCCTCCCTCCCCACTCCCCATCCTTCTCTTTCTGCCTCCTCTCTCGCTCACTATTTCTCCTTCCTCCCTCTCTCTCTCCCTTCCTCCTTTCCTCTCTCTCTGTCTCCTCCCTCCCCTCTCTCCATCCCCCTCTTTCTGCCTCCTCTCTCTCTCGCTATCTCTCCTTCTCCCTCCCTCTCTCTCTCTCCCCTCCTTCTCTCCCTTCCTCCCTCCTTTCCTCTCTCTGCCTCCTCTCTCTCCCTCCCCTCTCTCCCTCCCCCTTCTTCTGCCTCCTCTCTCTCTCACTATCTCTCCTCCCTCCCTCTCTCTCCCCCCTCCCTCCCGCTCTCTCTCTCTCCCTTCCTCCCTCCTCTCCTCTCTCTGCCTCCTCTCTCTCCCTCCCCTCTCTCCATCCCTCTCTTTCTGCCTCCTCTCTCTCTTACTATCTCTCCTTCTCCTTCCTTTCTTCTCTCTCTGCTTTCTCTCTATCTCCCTCCCTCTCCTTCTCCCTCTCCCCCCAGCTGGGCCGTACACATTTACCGAGAAGGAGAAAACAATCCCATACAATCTATATTTAATGGATTGTTTTCTTCACTAGATAGCAATTATTTCTCATTGGAACATTTAAAACATGATCTGGTAAATGTATGGATTTTTTGGCTGCAGGGGCCCTTTAAATAGAGTACAATTATATATTTCTCATATGCTGCACTTCTGATGCTTGAAAAGTGAATTTGCCTCGGACCAATTTCTTCCTTAACACAATCACTGTAAAACAATCTACAATGTCGCAACTGTAAATGTAAAACACTCGTGACATTTCATTTTGAAATCCAACTAAAACCTAATAAACGCTCACCATAATCTACTAAGTAAACTTATCATCAGCTCTATGCTACCCGGCTCCTCAGCCTGATGATAATTCTCTTATTTTCCTGTTTGGCAGCTTCCCCACAACAAACCTGTCCTGTCACTTAAAAGAGCCAACACCGTGAGACTGCTCCCCCTTCTACATGGGTTAGGAAATGTGTTAAAGGTTTTGTAAAATGCACTTTTTTTTACTTGTTAATACAACGCTGTGCAGTTCTGGCGAATACTGATTCATGAGGATAATATATTCGCTGTTGTCTGTTGTATTTACTGATGTTCGTTAAATATTTCTCAATACATAGATAACAGTAAAAGAAGAACTACTGTATAAATGCTTTCATAAAATATAAACCCAAATAGTTATTGTATGCATTTGAATCAATAGTATGTAAAGTATTAAACAGATACACTTGTTAAACGACCCACTTTTTCATAGCTAGAAATATATAATATTAAATATACGCTGTACATGGAACAAACATACAAATGATATGACTGAACAGCTCACAGCCATAGGCGTAGGAGCCCAAACAAATCTGGGGGGGGATAATTCAACTCTACGGTGGGCCGGCTCTTGGGGCCCCATTGCTACAGTGTCCCTCAAAAACGTTTTATTTTTAATTTCTTTGTTTAAATTCTCAATGCCCCTGGCTTCCCAATATAATTAAACTTAAATATAAAAAAACAAAAAACAATATATATATATATATATATATATATATATATATATATATATAAAAACTTATGTGTATATAAATAAATATATATATATATATATATATATATAAATATATATAAATATATATATATATATAAATATATATAAATATAATGTATATACATATATATATATATATATATATATATATATACAGTAAAAAAAAAAAAAAAAAAATATATATATATATATACAACAAAGTGAGTGGTACTCAATCAGAAAACAAACTAACCTTAATAGGTTAGTTCTATGGACATGATAACCCAGTCTGAGAGCAGCCTCTTCACAGGGAGAAATATCCTGTAGTATATCAGTCTGGTCTCACTCAACAGAGTGATCCAGCCCGTAAATACCAGGCAATTGTACCCTGAACAGAAGAAACAGCAAACCCTAAACGTATATATATTTGTGTGTGTATATATACATATATATATATATATATATATATATATATATATATATATATATATATAGTTCACCACAACAATCATTTAATATATGGTGGGCAAAAAAGCGATAGAAGCCCTCCACCGTACAGTAGTACAGTAATTAAATCTGAGTTCACATTTGAATGTCTAAAGCAAGTTAAAAAACCTGTTTCCAGCTCAGAATTCTGAAAAAAACTGTTTATTATACTGCATTCTGGGAAGCTGAGCAGGGACATGCAAATGTGCCCACAAATCTCTCGCTCTTTAATCCATTGCCAATTTTATGCATGGCTTCCTTTAAACCTGCTGTATTACACAGCTTTTATGCAAACCAAGGTTGGATTATACACAAGCTGAGAATCCTATCCACGTACAGCTGTTTCAAGCTTACTGGCTATCATCAGCTTGTGTTGTGGACCTTATGAGTAGGTAGTTCACCACAACAATCATTTATAATATGGTGGGCATAAGAGCGATAGAAGCCCTCCACCGTACAGTAGTACAGTAATTAAATAGTAGCCTATAACCCATTGGAATCTCTACAGACCCCCATAGTACCTAACACAACCCCCAATTAAATACATTACATAAAAAAATAAAGTTTGAGCATACTACAGATATTTGTGAATACTTTATCATTGAGGAAGCCACATAAGAATCAACAAAACGTGTCTGAATCCCTTGGATTGTAAATTTGAGAGGTTTTAATCATATAGGAGGCTTGAAAAATATGAATATACTAGCGACTTGCCCGTCAATCGTTAAAAAATGCAAAATATGCCTCAAAATAACTTGCAACCTTGCTCCCAGGCTCCCTGGCTCTCCCCCTGCGCAGTGTGTAAGTGTGTAAGTGAATTTAAGACATTTTATATGTCTTTTTGCATGCTTTTCCACCGCAGTCCATCTTGGTGCTTTGGGTCCTAAGTCTCGGGATCAGCTCCAACTAAGTCCTGTGTGTCCACTCCATGCAAGGAGCGCCTTCAGTGATCATTGCAGCCTAAGTCCCGCGTGCTTCATGACGCTCGCAGTGCAAGTCCCATTGCAGCCCTAGTCCCATGGCGTGTTTCAACCGCTTGCCTCGTATTGCAGTACAACAACTATATTAGTGATATAAATATATATGCAAGATTATAAACTCAAAAACAGGGCTCTCTTTTCAAACTGTGAGTTGTCGTCACATTTGCGAGCCTCGCAAAGCAAGACAAGCCGTTGAGTCACGCACTCTCAAAAAATATGACTTTAGCGGCCGAACCACCAAACTGGAAAAGACAGCGAAAACACACAAATATGCCTTAAACTCACTTACACACTCACACACAGCACAGGGGGAGAGCCAGGGAGCCTGTGATTGAGGTTGCGAGTTAATTTAAGGCATATTTTGTCTTTTTTAACAATTAAAAATGGAAAAGAAATGGCGGACCAAAAAACATAAAAATTCTGAAACAATATGAAAGCGAGGCTCAGCAAGGCCAGGCACGCAGAACTTAGAAAATACACAACGCAAAAGACAGTAACACTTACACCAACAACGCCAGGCACGCAGGACTTAGAAAATACACGCAGGACTTTGAAAATAAAACCAACTGCAGTCAGCGCTTGCCACGCATAGATTCAGCAGACACACAGAGGATAAAGGGATAGGGAAGGCACAGGGGGAGATGGTGAAAATAGACACGTGGCATTCCAAAGCACAAAATTTTCAAGTTGCCGAGGCCTGTAATGAGCGGTGAAGTAGATGGGAGGAGAGGCTCGCAAGCGCCATAGGTGCTCAGAGGGGGCAGAGCATGGTGTGGCAAAAAGCATTGTCAGGCTTCAAATTTTATTGCCGTCATTTTTTCGCTAGTAATAATTAATAATTGTTTTTATTGACTATGCTGTCCACGTACTTGTTTACCTTTAGTAGTCACCAATAAGGTCTGTACATATAGAACAATCACCGACCAGACAGGCATACATCAATCCATACATCAATACCAATATTGATACAGGGAAATATATATATATATATATATATATATATATATATATATACATATATCCATGCATAGACCACTTGGGAATACCAGAAGCTGTATGCTATGGCCCACTGGAAAAGGAACTGGCAACCCACTCCAGTATCTCTGCCATGAATACCAAGTGGATCAGCAGTATTGGCAGTCTATGATGTCACGGAGAGTCGGACAGGACTGAGCGGCGCAAACGCACACACATACACGTATTCACAAACTGTGAGTACCACCCGGAGAGAAACACTATGGAATACGCAGAGGCAAAACAGGATTGACCCTCAGTTTGACCGGATGTTGGATCTGACAAACGAGATATCATCATGCATCATGAGCATGAGGTTTGCACAGGTGAGGGTTTAAATCCCACTTAGATGTTGCCGTGTCTACATTGACCCAAGTGATCTGCACCAGGAGATTTTGCACTCTCTCTCCCCTCCCCTTCTAATAAACTGAAGTTACTCAGAAAAGTAAAAACGATTTACAAAAATTATAAGAATGAAAATATTAATAAAATATATTTTAAAAAGTTTCAATCCATGTATTCTGATTGGTTAGACTTTTAACCAATCAGAAATGGAGAGGCAGCAATTCAAATCTTGGATTCTGATTGGCTGAAGTATGATGGACATGCAAAAATAGTGTATAAGGCGAAAGGAAGCTCATTTCCGTGGGCTGATGATGAGGACCAAGGGCTTAAGTCAAGCAAGAAGATGATGGAGTCTTCAATTATTCATGTATTTACAACGATTGCCAATGATTGCCAACCAATTTGCTGCCTTTATCAACAAACAGAGCATGCTTGATCACTATAACATTCATGCACTACTCCGATCTCAGTATGTACATTGGGTTAGGGAAAGTGTACATAGCGCTGAATCGGGCTTTACCACAGCTCATTGTGGCCCTAATTATAATACCAGTAATTTGGTAAATTATACGGAGACCGATGAATCGCTGATGCGCTATGAGACACTATAGGTCGCAGATCATTGTGCATCCTCTTAGTAAATTCCACCCAAAATGTTAAACCTAAACCCTGACCTTTCTGGTGTTCCAGAGGAGAGATCTGGGAATCACTGATGTAGATCATAGTTAAAGTAACACTGTTAATAGTTGTCAGCTGGTTCAATAAGCACTGTGGAGTGCATTCACTTATATGATAAACTAACACTTGGTACAGTAAGTCTGCCCAATGAATTTGTTGATGCAGGAAGCCTCAGTGTGTTTAATAAAATGTCCTTATGTAGTGAAGCCTGCTCACAAACCCCATGCCTACTTTCTGTTCCTTAAATCACAAGTCAATTGGGATGTAAAGTCTTCCATAAGCCAACACTGCTGTGCACTCATGTAGAGATTGAGTGTGGATGTTTTTTTTGTGTAGATGTCTTAAACGCATTCCCTCCTGCACCTTAAGAAATGCATTGCAGAACTGTCAAAAGGAGCACATTATAGTCCCATCAAGGAGAAGTGAAGGACAGAGAAGGAACATAGAAAAGAATGGAGGCAGAGGGTAGAGATTTCTTGGGCAGGCTAGAGGAGAGGACATGGTGATAAGAGAGAAGATTGAGAGGATGCAAAAGATAACATTTTGCACATATTTTTGCAAAATGACAAATGCTATGCAGACAAAATATTGTAAGTCACCTTTTCATTCTGCAGCTGTAAACATTTTGGTGGACGCCATCTACCATTAAAATGCCTATATGTTGTGCTAGACATTTTTTAGGAATAAATGACTCTTAAGAGATACAATGTTGAGTGTCCATCAAATTTTATATGTGTATCTTTAAGTGTATGTGTCTCTATTTTTCTATATTTATGTTTTCATGGCACTCTAAGTAAAAAGAAAACTGTAAATTACACTATATACAACCCCCAATAAATGATTAAAATAAACACTCATTGATTAAAAATAAAAAAAGCATAAAAGTATCAAAAATAAAAAAATATTATAAATAAAATAAAAAAGTTTACAAATAAAATAAATATATATTACACTAAAATAAAAAAAGATCACCATTAAAATAAAGAAAATAAAAAATAAAATAATAAAATCTGTAAATTCAAATAAGTTAATCATACTTAACTACCCCATATGATCATCCAGCAATGATCAACAACACCCTGGTTCTCAATCTTCTGTCCTGTCCTGGACGAGGTGAGCTATCCATGTTGTGATTGAAGAGGTTCAGGTCCCCTTCATTCTTACTTGAAGACCATAATCCTCTCTTCTGGGACAGACCCCCCTGCCGCTTTATAAAAAAAATAAAGATAACTCTATTAACAGAGCTCTTTCTAGGAAGAGCTCCCCGGCCGCAAATGTGGCTTAAACAGAGCTTTTGAGCATTCTGATTGACTGAAATAGATGTCAATCATATTTAAGCAGATCAGATTGGGTTAACAGTTGTCATCAAGCTCAATTTTAAATTTAAATCTATTTTGACAGTCAGATTGCTCAGATATTAGGTAAATAATGAGGGTGAAACTATAAACCCATTCTGATTGGCTGAAAAATGACATTTATTTCAGCCAATTAGAATGCTCAAAAACTCTTAACTCTTAAAGGATCCCTTCAGTAGGGGTTAATGCATTGGGTGCCGTGGAAGTCCTTTAAGGACCCCCACAGCAAGGTTAATTATTTATTTGCAACAAAGGTCCTTGATGGACCCCTGCAGCATTGGGTTAATTTTAGGTGCCACGGGGGTCTGATAGCAACCCCTGTAGTGGGGTTAACATTTTAGGTGCCAGGGGCCCTTTAAGGACCACGGTCACATTGGATTAACATTTTAGGCGCCATGGGGTCTTAATGGACCCCCATGGTTATGTAGATCACTTCTAGAGGGTGATTGGGGAACAAGGATAGGTTTTGAACGGGAAAGGGGAACACAGACGTAAGATAATTGTTATGCTTTTGCCAGTCCTCTGGAATACTCCCACTATTACAGGAACAAATCAGGAATATTAAGAGATATGAGTACCCAGTAATTTTGAGTAATTTGGAATTGTTTTTTGGAGCTCATGCAACTCGTAATATTCCAATCAATGGGAAATGTTGACTTATTTTGCGTCTCTGGTTTGCAGTAGTCCTCAAGTGTAGCAAAATGCTGAGAGAGGAAATAGAATAGAAATGGAAAGTTACCTGGAACCTTTTGCCTTTGTAGATAGGGAATTGAATGAGGCTGTCTGAGAACAATCTCCATATGCACAACTGTAAATATATCTTGTAGCTGTATATCCTACTGATCCTATCCAAGAAGAGAGTCTCAACCTGAAATGCTAGACAACTCTCCTCTGAACAGAAGAAAGATTTAATCTAAACGATATATTTCCAAGTTCTTTGGCCTCTTCATTGAGGCGCAGCTGATGCACAGTGAACAATTTGCTCCATCTGTATTACCCTATTAACTTTTCCTTCAGATAAAATATATATATATATATATATATATGCCTGGTCCAAAAGCACATAGAACAAGTTACAATACTGGTTTCTCTCATCCATTCTCAGATTGAAGATTTTACTTATTATATACGAATGGGGTTTTAGTATATGATAGTGAGAATACCCATATTATGGTTTGTATGTCTCAGTAAATGTACGCAGGGGCGGCCCGTTCATTGGGGCGTCAGGGCAAACGCCCCCCCAAATATTTTCGTGACCCTTCAATAAAAAAACACAAAAATGTATTAGTAATAACCCAAAAACAATTAAATATAAGGTGTACATCATCATTCAAGTCTTAATACAGTAATAAAATGAAGTAAAGTTAGTAAACTATTCCCAGGGACACTGTCACTTTAAGATAACCCCTTGCGCTACATTAACTAATGCTGCTGTGTATCTATTGTAGCCCCCTGCACCCTGTGTGATCATATTACACTAGTAAAGTACACTAACCTTTAGACTCTTCTCTTCAATGAGGCCTGGCCTGGCCCCCTGACCGTTAATGCATGCCGCCCACCATCACAGTGACGATATGCATGGGCGGTCATAAATGTATCAATTTAATGACTGACAGTCTTCCATCGTTGACCAATCAATGATGGAAGGTTGTACAGTTGCCAAGAGAACATTGTAAACCCACCCAGACCGTTAGCCCTGAGCGCCCGCCAGCTAAAAGGGCCTCGAGTTTACTTTTTGATTGACTGATACAGTGAATAAAACCACCAGTTGCCTGTCCCTTCCCCCTTTCTGTTTCCTGACCCTGGTCACGCTGAGACTGAGAGACCTCCCTGGCTGAAACTACTCACATCTGCTCTGCAGCCTGCCTAACAGTAAGTCTACCTGGCACCTGCCCTGCCCCTGGCCAAACCAAACCCCTAGTAGCCCCTAATAAAAGGTAGGGTCACCCAGTTACCCCACTATGCCTGCCTGGCCTGCCACCTACCCAGCCACCCACCAACTTACCTACCACCGATGACCCTAGGCCTGCAATGCCTGGTGCCACCCTCAGCCATCACCCCCATGTGGCCTGTGCCACCCCCGATCAGGCCTGCCCTATGCGATGCCACCGCCCGATTACCCCGATCACGGGATCGGGGTAGTCGGGTGATGTGCGGGGTGGCACAGGCCCACATGGGGGGGATCGGATTACCCCCTTGATGAGGCCTGTGCCACCCCTGATCACCTCCATGTCGCCTGTGCCACCCCCGAGGCCCGATCACCACCACCCCGATGTGGCCTATGCTATGCCACCGCCCGATTACCCCGATCACTGTGATCTGGGTATTCGGGCGGTGAGCGGGGTTGCACAGGCCACATGGGGGTGGATGTTCACCCCCATGAGGCCTGTGCCACCCCTGATCGTGGCCTACGTGGCCACTGACCGACCGATGGGCGCCTGAGCGTGACCGACCCAACCCTGATCCAACTACCTACCTAGCACCCCCCCCCCCTATTTTTATTCCATTTTTAGAAGTAACAGGCATGTGCATGTGCCTGTCACTTTTAAAGATAAAATAAAAATAAGGTAAGGGAAAAACAATACAGTAAAAACATTAATACAATTATACAAATAAAGTAAACAGCATGTTAAACAAACAATAATAAAAATAAAGTAAACAACAGCACATACTTACCTGTCAAATTGACCCCTCCAGCGTTGGCCTTCTGTCCTCTATGACCTGGATAGTCATAATAATCCAATGTTGATTGAAGCACATGTCATAAAATCCAATGTTGATTGAAGCCCATGTCAAATAAATAATCCAATGTTGATTGAAGCCACTGGTCAAATAAATAATCCAATGTTGATTGAAGCCACTGGTCAAATAAATAATCCAATGTTGATTGAAGCCACTGGTCAAATAAATAATCCAATCTTGATTGAAGCCATTGTCCAAAAATAATCCAATCTTGATTGAAGCCATTGTCCATCCATCCATTCTGGCCCATTGAAAGAGGCCTCCACCAAAAAAAAATAGACGCTCTAAAAAAAATAAAAAATAAAACTAACAGAGCTCCTCCTACAAGGAGCCCCACTCGCGATTAATTGATTTTTTCCCACGGTCTGCTTTATATATTCATTTTTGAAGGACTCTGATTGGCTGAAATTTTTGATTTTGATTGATCGATTTCAACCAATGAGAGTCTTTAAAAAATTAGCAAATCAGCAAGCAGGTATGGAAGCCTGTAAGGGAAAAAAAGGTTAGTGTGAACTTGTTTGACCCTGTATGTATTATATATATTACAGGGCTATTTATGTGATATACATGTTACAGGATAATATCCTGTAACATGTATAGCCAAAAAATAGCACTGTAATATGTATAAAAAATAATGTGTAATAGAAATACATGAACAATATAATAAAATAAGTTATAAAGTACATCAATTAATCAAATAATAAATATCAATTAATATATATTGTTTTATGTATATGTTTATGTATATTTATGTGTATTTTTTATGTGTGTGTGATATATATATATATATATATATTTATATATATATATATATATATATATATATATTTATATATATTGATATATTTATATATATTTATATATATATATATATATATATTTATATATATTGATATATATATATATATATATTGATTGATTGATAGATATATTGATTGATATATATATATATTTATATATTGATTGATTTATATATTGATTATTGTTTGAGATATATATATATATATATATTGAGTTTTATATATATATATATATATATATATATTTATATATTGATTGATTTATATATTGATTATTTATTTATATATATATATATATATATATATATATATTTATTTATTGAGATATATTGAGATATATTGATATATATATATATATATATATATATATATATATATATATATATATATATATATATTTGTACAATTTGGGCCTATATGGTCCCAATTTGTTATTTAAGGTTTATAAGGTGCGGTTGGGGCCTATATGGTCCCACTTTGTTATTTAGGGTTTTTAAGGTGCGGTTGGGGCCTACATGGTCCCACTTTGTTATTTAGGGTTTTTAAGGTGCGGTTGGGGCCTATATGGTCCCAATTTGTTATTTAGGGTTTTTAAGGTGCGGTTGGGGCCTATATGGTCCCAATTTGTTATTTAAGGTTTTTAAGGTGCGGTTGGGGCCTATATGGTCCCACTTTGTTATTTAGGGTTTTTAAGGTGCGGTTGGGGCCTACATGGTCCCACTTTGTTATTTAGGGTTTTTAAGGTGCGGTTGGGGCCTATATGGTCCCAATTTGTTATTTAGGGTTTTTAAGGTGCGGTTGGGGCCTATATGGTCCCAATTTGTTATTTAAGGTTTTTAAGGTGCGGTTGGGGCCTATATGGTCCCAATTTGTTATTTAAGGTTTTTAAGGTGCGGTTGGGGCCTATATGGTCCCACTTTGTTATTTAGGGTTTTTAAGGTGCGGTTGGGGCCTACATGGTCCCAATTTGTTATTTAGGGTTTTTAAGGTGTGGTTGGGGCCTACATGGTCCCAATTTGTTATTTATTGTTTTTAAGGTGCGGTTGGGGCCTACATGGTCCCAATTTGTTATTTAAGGTTTTTAAGGTGCGGTTGGGGCCTATATGGTCCCACTTTGTTATTTAGGGTTTTTAAGGTGCGGTTGCGGCCTACATGGTCCCACTTTGTTATTTAGGGTTTTTAAGGTGCGGTTGGGGCCTATATGGTCCCAATTTGTTATTTAAGGTTTTTAAGGTGCGGTTGGGGCCTATATGGTCAAACTTGGTCTTTTAAGGTTTTAAAAGTTACGGTTTGGGTCTTGAACGTTCTAATGTTTTTTTTGTTGTTTTCTATCACTTCCCAGGTGCAAACTATCTGTGGAAGCAGATTTGTTTGGACTTGTTGGTTGACTTACTGGACGTGAATACCCCGAGAAGGAGAGTCAACTGTAGGTGAGTATATGGTCACACTTGGAATTTGAAGGTTTTTAAGGTGCGGTTGGGGCCTATATGGTCACACTTGGTCTTTTAAGGTTTTAAAAGTTAAGGTTTGGGTCTTAAATGTTCTAATGTTTTTTTTGTTGTTGTTTTCTATCACCCCCCAGGTGCAAACTATCTGTGGAAGCAGATTTGTTTGGACTCGTTGGTTGACTTACTGGATCACGTCCATACCCCGAGAAGGAGAGTCAACTGTTGGTGAGTATCATTGCTTTTAATTTTCTGTCCATGCGTATAGGTGCAAATTTGATGTTGATGTACTCTTGTCACATGAGGGTTTGCAATCTGTAATGTATACCAATGAATTCAACACACTGTTATTTTAAAGTAATTTTGTGACATAATATAAATTAATATACCGTGATCTCTTTCTTCTATTGGTATCAGAAATGAATACTATTGACTCTCTACTTGTGAAGCCTTTCGGCACCCTAACCTATGAGGAGAAGGTGGAAGTAAAACAGTTAGGACCTGACCAACCAAATCTGCAGCAAATCGCAAGAGATAGAGGGAAGCAATATATCCGTACTTTCAATACTGAATGGTACAAGAAGAACGACTGGCTTTGTGGAAGCGTTTCTAGGAAGGCCTTATATTGTTTCCCATGCATCCTATTTGGTGGTGACGCTGCTTGGACCAAAACTGGAGTGACTGACGTAAAACATCTAGCTGACAAATTGGCGAAACACAAAAGTTCTAAAACTCACTTGGATAACAGGATCAAGTTTGAGATGCTTGGACAGGCGAACATTGCAGTTCAACTGGACCAAGGATACCAAGTTAGTATTCAAAAACACAACCAAGAAGTGGCTAAGAACAGGTACATCCTTGATAATTGATTGTGTTCGCTTTTGTGGCGCTTTTGAACTGGCATTAAGAGGACACGACGAGAGTGAAACATCGCTAAATCCAGGAGTGTTTCAAGGCCTGGTGGATTTGGTTGGCAGTATCGATAGTGCAATGGAACAGCATTTGAAGACTGCAACTGTGTTTAAGGGCACGTCCAAAACCGTGCAGAATGAGCTACTGGACTGCATGCATGAAGTTATTAAGGAAGTGATTCACCAAGAACTTAAGGAAGCCCAGTTTGTGGCAATCCAAGCAGATGAAACAACCGATATTTCCGCTAGGACACAGTGCGTTGTAGTCTATCGCTACATTGACAAGAAGCATCAAGTGGTGGAAAGATTTGATGGCTTCACGGAAATGAAATCAACGGATGCAGACTCGATTGCTGCTGTTGTGCTGGAAAGTCTGAATACTGTTCTCCCAGAGCCAGAAGACAAGAAGAAACTCATAGCTCAAAGCTACGATGGTGCCAGTGTGATGCGTAGAGATCAAGGAGGAGTTCAAAGAAAAATAAAAGACGTGTACCCGAACGCACACTACGTCCATTGCTATGCTCACCAACTAAACCTAATAATGGAGAAAGCAGTTTCAAGGATTGGAAGAGTTCGAGTTTTTTTTCCAAACATAGGCGGCATACCATCTTTTTTTTCACGCTCTCCAAAAAGGACTGGAGTTCTGGATGAGGTAGTTGGTAGAAGATTCCCAAGAGTTGCACCGACACGATGGAACTTCAACGTTAGGACCGTGAACGTGATCTACGAGAACAGAGATGCGCTACTTGAGTGTTTCCAGACAATTGAAGCATGTCTAAACTTTGATCCAACATCTATACGTGAAGCCGCAGGTTTCATTGGAATGCTGGAAGACAGGGAGTTCCTTTACTTCCTTAAATTATTTCCTTTAATAATGCCACATGTTGACATCCTCTATAGTCAGCTTCAGAAGTGAGACACGGATAATGTTTATATCAAAAAAGTCACAGAAGACTTTGTCGCCAGCATCCAGAAAATCCGTAATTCTGTTGAAGAGATAGAAGCAAGTTTGCCGAGCGATGTAACAGTCAACAGACGGAGTGCGGAGATCTCAACCTTGAGACAACTTTCAAGAGAGGTATGTGACATAGTGGTGGTTCATGCAAAAGAACGTTTTTCATTTTCAAATCACCTAGTCAGTGCCAAACTTGTTCAAAGTGACTTGTATAAAACCCATGACACTTGCTTTCCAACCCAAGCCTTGGAAGACACCGTGCAAGCATATCCAATACTGAAGAAGGAACAATTACGCACTGAGCTGTCACTTCTGTATGGGAAGACAGATTTTCATGCTTGTACAAGTGCTGTTGCTCTGCACAAACTTTTCCATCAATTTAATCTGCAGAATGATTTCACAGAGACAGTGAAATTATTAAGAATCCTGATTACAACACCGATGACCACTGCAGAATCAGAAAGATGCTTCTCCACATTGAAGAGGATAAAAACCTTTTTAAGAAGCACCATGTCCCTGGAGCGGTTGAATGCATTAGCGATGCTCTCAATGGAAAAGCAACTGATTTCCGAGATCCCAGACTTCAATGAAAAAACCATTGAGAAGTTTTGTTCTTTGAAAGATCGCCGTGCAAAATTTAAATACAAGTTATTGAAGCAAAGAAGAATGCATACCCCCAGGGTGTGCAAAGATAAACTGCGTTAAGCAGCACCACCTCACACTACCAAACATAACTAGTGGTAAGTAAAGTATGAACGGTGTGTGGGTGTGCATATGGAAGGAGCTATGAAAGGTGTGTGCATGGTCAGTAACAATTTTTGAAGCCTTGGCGTGGTTTGAAGGAATTGGAGGCACTTCCAAGGGTAGCTGTCACTTGTGTACGGGAAGCCAGAATTCAATGTCTGTACAAGTGCTGTTGCTCTGCAGCAACTTTAGCATCAATTTAATCTACATAATTTAACAGAGTGAGTGAAGCTATAAGGAATCCTGCTTACAACACCGAAGACTACTAAAGAACCAGAAAGATGCTTCTCCACATTGAAGAGGATAAAAAGGTATTTAAAAAGCACCATGGCCCTGTAGCGGTTGAATGCATTGGTTTGAAGGAATTGGAGGCACCTTCAAGGGTACGTAAAGTTCTCAGAAATGGCACCACCTCACTACCAAAAATAACTAGTGGTAAGTAAAGTATGAATGGTGTGTGGGTATGCATATTGAAGGAGCTATGAAAGGTGTGTGAATGGTCAGTAACAATTGTTGAAGCCTTGGCGTGGCGTTACTGCTCATATGGTTATCCATATGCTAATTCAACGTGTTTGTTTGACATTGATTATTGTGTTGTCTAAACAGAAGTAAAATGTTGTTGTTTTCTTGAATCCCAAGATCCACTGGTTTGGGCCTATACAGTGCTGATTGGTCTTCTAAGGTATGTTTGGGGCCTATGGTCACACTTGGTCTTCTAAGGTATGTTTGGGGCCTATATAGTTCCACTTGGTCTTCTAAGGTATGTTTGGGGCCTATGGTCACACTTGGTCTTCTAAGGTATGTTTGAGGCCTATATGGTTCCACTTGGTCTTCTAAGGTATGTTTGAGGCCTATATGGTTCTACTTGGTCTTCTAAGGTATGTTTGGGGCCTATATAATTCCACTTGGTCTTCTAAGGTATGTTTGGGGCCTATGGTTACACTTGGTCTTCTAAGGTATGTTTGAGGCCTATATGGTTCCACTTGGTCTTCTAAGGTATGTTTGGGGCCTATGGTCACACTTGGTCTTCTAAGGTATGTTTGAGGCCTATATGGTTCCACTTGGTCTTCTAAGGTATGTTTGGGGCCTATATAGTTCCACTTGGTCTTTTAATGTTTTTTAAGTATGGTTTTGTTCTTAAATGGTCTGATTGATTTGCTTGTTTTCTTTCAACCCCAGGTGCAAACCCTATGTGGCTGCAGATTTGTTTCTACTCGTTGGTCAACTTACTGAACGTGAATACCCTGAGAAGAAGACCCGACTAATGGTAGGTGTCACTCCTTTAATTTTTCTGTTAATGCGTATAGGTGCAAATATGATATTGCTGTAGTCTTGTCACATGAGTTTTTTCAATCTATATTGTATACCAATGAATTTAACACATTGTTACTTTACTTCTTGACATTTCTGCATTGCTGATCATGTATTTCAATGGGCTTTACAAGTATAAGGTCATTGGGCGGGGCTTATAAAGGTCATTATGACATCAGGGGAGGAGTTATAAAGGGGTGTGGTTTAAAAAGGGGAGTGGCTATGTTTCGCCCTTGCGCCCCTCCAACTTGAAAAGTCACCAGCCGCCACTGAATGTACCCTCTGAATGATTTTCACTCACTATATCACATATAATGGCAACATAATATAGATCTGAATTTATTCCATATATGAAGGAGCTGAACGGAAGTAATTTACCCCCAGCTACCTAAAAGAACACATAATGTTCTTCACAATTAAATGTACCAAGAGTTTGTTTGGAATCATCTGGTGCTGGACCTTTTATCCATGGAGCTCCAGTTCTGTAGAACTCTCTCCACATAACAGTCCGAGAGTATCCATCACTGGACATTTTCAAAGATCTTAAGACTTATCTGTTCATGCAAACGTTTGGGTAACACTAACTTATAATATCTCTTTGAGTCCAAGTTGTTTTTATTAAAACAAAGTTGACTATATTAAATTAAAATTCAATGCTGTATAGTTTTTTTTTTTACTTTATAACAATGCTTTGCCAATTATTAAGACATTATTCAAAATAGCATGCTGTAAATATTATATTTTGCCAAATTTTAAGAAACATTATTCAAAATAACAAGCTGTAAAAATGATTTGACCCATTACGTGTTTAAAGAGTGGAGCTAGGCTAACAAACAAACTTTATTTTTTAAATAGATTAAATATAGCAACGAAAAACATCACTGTCTATGTCTGATTGTAACAGAAGACCTGAAATGCCCTTTCATGATTAGTAAAAGATATAGATTGTCCTGACCATCTGCCACACAGATTAACTATTCTCCCCACTGGGAATCTGCCTAGCAATATTAAAGAAAAAAAAACTCTCTGTCTTCTTGACAGTCTATAAACTATTTGCACCTAACAAGTGATTTAGAACCCAAGGTGCACATTGTACATTTAATTCCAGGGATTATAGATAAAATATGTGACAATATTTAGTTTGCATTTAGAGTTCAATTCTGACTTTTCAGTGCCAGAGAAATGTGAAGGGTCAGCCAACACTCAACCGTAGACAATGTTATGTCATTTGCAAGGTATACAAGAGTTACCATTGCCCTGTGAATAATACATAACATAGAAAGTTAGCTATGGGCCAACACTTACTAAACTATAACATGACATCTCTGACAGCATTGTAATCCAGTTTGTTGACTGTTCTAAATTTATTTGAACAAGACATACTACAATCAGCTTGGTGAAACATTTCGATTCGGAAGTAGCCAAGCAGTATGAATTTGTCAGTGTCCACCTTAAAGGGCCATTTACCTCACTATAAGTGCTCTTCATGATGTGAGAGAGCACAAGATTCTATGTTAAAATGATCTATTGCTTTTTTAGAATTACACTAACAGCTAACAATCTGCAGTCCTAGGTCTGTTTACAAACACACTTCTGACTGTTGCATGATTAACAGCATCTGCCGACACCGACTCCGGCTGGTATAGACTCTGTGAACACAAGCTTTATAGTTTTTCACTGAACTTTAGGAATGCAGGAGGAGAAGTTAACCCCCAACTATACTATTTAGCTGATCCCAGCAGTTATTTATGAATTTGTGAAGGTTAAATCTCTTTATGCTTCTGCTCTCTGCACGCAGCTCTTGCTGTGAGTCTCTGGTGGAATTTACGTAAACTTTATTTATGTTTTTTTTCAGTGAAAAAAGCACCTATTTCAAAAATTCTAAGCGTTTTTCAACATGTTTTTGTTAAACATTACAGCGGTGTGCTCCAAAGTTGTGCTGAATTAACTGGCCCTTTAAATATGGGCTGTCATTGCTGTACTTAGCGAGACTGGCTGCTCTAGTGCCATTCCTGCCTCCACAAGAACCCATGTTTAGTCGACTTTGAGTATGTTCAGTTTATAAGCTCAGTCCAGTCCACTGTGTGTATCCACTATGTACAATGGGCCCTATTCTATTGCCCAATTCGTAAATTTATACACACTTAAAATCACTCTTAATATTGCTACATATTCGGCAAATATTACTTATTGGCACTAATTAATTCTTAAGTGAATAGAATGCATATAAACATTTATAAAAAAAACACCCAAAGCCAAATTTACGAGTTCAAGGCATTTGCAAGTAGCTAGTAGAATATGGCCCAGTGTGTGCAGGCCACTGTGTGGGATGGGGAACTAAAGGCAAGGGTGGATATCTTTAGCAATCTCTGCAAATACATACAAATTGGTACAGTATTAAAATATATATACTAATTCACACCCCATATATTGTTTACAGCAACACGCAAAATCATAAAGAATATTATGATAAGCTCAGATAGGCAAATATATATTCTTAAGTGTATACTTAAGAGCCTACAGACTTTGAGGTTTTATAGTAGTGATAAAATACCCCCCCCTTCAGATACCGTATATACTTGAGTATAAGCCGAGTTTTTCAGCCCTTTTTTAAGGCTAAAAAGGGCCCCCTCAGCTATACTCAAGTCACTCTCCCCCCGTGTCTCTCTAACCCCACCTTGTGTCTCTCTACCCCTTTGTGTCTCTCTACCCCCCGTGTCTCTCTACCCCCTGTGTCTCTCTACGCCCCCGTGTCTCACTAACCCCCCCTTGTGTCTCTCTACCCCTCCGTGTCTCTTTCCCTCCCCCCTCCTCATCCTCAACCCCCCCTCATTCTAACCCCCCTCATACCACCCCTCTAAATACCCCCCTCTCCCCTCACTTACCTGCTCCGGCGTCCGCTCCTTCCGGGTCTTGGTGTGGCGCGCATGTGACGGGGTTGAGGTTGAGGAGGGAGGTTGAGAAGGTGGTTGAGGATGGGGGGGTTGAGGAGGGAGTTGAGGATGAGGGCTGAGGATGAGGAGCGGCCTGAGGACAAGGAAGGGGCCTGAGGATGAGGAGGGGGCCTGAGGATGAGGAGGGGGCTGAGGATGAGGGGGGAGATTGAGGAGGGAGGTTGAGGAGGGAGGTTGAGGAGGGAGGTTGAGGTTGAGGAAGGAGGTTGAGGAGGGAGGTTGAGGATGAGGAGGGAGGATGAGGAGGGGGGTTGAGGAGGGGGGTTGAGGTTGAGGAGGGAGGTTAAGGAGGGGGTTGAGGATGAGGAGGGAGGTTGAGGAGGGGGTTGAAGATGAGAAGGGGGGTTGAAGTTGTGGAGGGAGTTTGAGGAGGGGGTTGAGGACGAGGGGGGGGGGGTTGAGGTTGAGGAGGGGGTTAAGGATGGGGGGGTTGAGGATGAGGATAAGGTTTGAGGAGGGGGTTGAGGATGGGGGGGTTGAGGATGAGGATTGGGGGTTGAGGAGGGAGGTTGAGGATGAGGAGGGATGATGAGGAGGGAGGTTGAGGAGTGGGGTTGAGGAGGGAGGTTGAGAATGAGGAGGGGGGAAGAGACACAGGGAAGGGAGAGGGGGGAAGAGACACAGGGAAGGGAGAGGGGGAAGAGACACAGGGAAGGGAGAGGGGAGAAGAGACACGGGAGAGAGAGGGGGACACAGAAGGCACAAAAGGGACACAGGGGGCAGCACATTTCCCACCCTCGGCTTATACTCGAGTCACTCATTTTACCCAGTATTTTGTGGTAAAATAGGTGCCTCGGCTTATACTCGGGTCGGCTTATACTCGAGTATATACTGTATGTAGGAATCATTTGGGATGATTTATGCCCCCATACTTTCTTTCAGATACATGTTTTTAAGTATGTGTGGCTGAAGAATCTTAAACAGATAGGGAAGGTTTCTGTGTTTTACTAGGTATGTAATAGAACAGTGTATGTATTTACTTTTATGTACTTTATTTTATTGAACAGTGCTTATAAACTCTGTTTGCACTGCCTAAAATCAAATTAATATTACCTGCTTGAGCCAGCCTTCTGCAGCTTATGGAGACACATACTCTTTACTGTAGTACTGGGTGTGTAGAGTCTCATACTATCAAATCAGTGACCATCTCTCTGCAACATTCTGCAACATGCTACTGAGACGTGTTCCTGATAGGCTAGGTCACTACACTGCACATCAAGCCATACATAGTCTATGTCTGCATATGCTGCAGTGGGCTTACCAATGTAGAAACTATTAGACATATTCAATTAGCTACTTGCAAATGCCTTGAACTCATAAATGTGGCTTTGGGTGTTTTTTTTATAATGGTTTATTTCATTGACTTAAGAATTCATTAGTGCCAATAACTAATATTTGCCAAATATGTAGCAATATTAAGAGTACTTTTAAGTGTGTATACATTTACGGATTGAGCAATTGAATCGGGCCCTATATGTTTGATTTTAGGCAGTAATAACAGAGCTTATAAGAACATCTTAACAAAAATAAAGTACATAGATAAATAGGTATATTATATACATTGTAAAATCCAGGAACTTTCCATATCCCTTTGGGTGAGATACTGTTGAGGATACCAGTTCTTCCCTCCAACAATATTACAAAATAGCGATGAATCATGACTGTTTTCTAGTATTGTTTATTAAAGTGTTTAATATATTATAAATAACAAATGCTCTAATTATCACATATATAGTTGTGAGCATGCAGGTTTTTGCTGACGCTGTGGGCTCGCATAGCGAGCCCGCAGCATCTGTGGGCCTCGCGAAGCGCCGTAGGCCGTAGGTGCTCATTCCTTCCACCCCCTACGACTGCAGGCGCAGGCAGGACTTACACCGCAAAATTTACAGAGTTACAGCCTTATTAAATTGCAATTCAGTAAATTTAAAAGGGCTCTATTTAAACAGCATATTTTTTTTACAGAAGTTTTTAGTTAGTGAACTTCTATGCAAAAGCAAGGTCTTCACTAACTAAAAACTTCTGTAAAAATAATATGCTGTGTGTTTAAATAGAGCCCTTTTAAATTTACAGAATCTCAATTTAATAAGGCTGTTAGCATCCACAAATACGAGCTTGCAAAAGTACGACCTTAGCGCCCGAACCCCGCGCAAATGAAAACATTAAAAACCCAATGAATACATGCAATAAACACATAAAAAGCTTACCCACAGCAAGGGGAGCACCCAGGACCTCTGCAAGTGAAGTCACACCTCAATTTAAGTAGTACAAATTCAAGAGTTTACACACACGAAAATCCCCTAAGCGAGGGAAAAAATGTCAGCTGAAAAAAATGAAAACAAGGCTACAGGACCCTAAACACATAAAACACCACCAAGCACATACAGATTTTCCTAAAGACCCGTATGAGGTCCAAGATACACTATTAACAAGGACGCTAAATCATCCACAGCCGCGTACCACAGACACATTACCCGCCATTTTACAACACTAACTTACACAATGCGGAAGTACACAGCTACCCTAACGGATTTTCCTCGCACACGCACGCTATTTACACTACACATTGCACACATTACTGACACTTACACCTCAGCTCCACAACACTGCAAACCTACATTGTATGCTGCAGGAACATCAAAACAGATTGTCAGCTCTTTAACACAATGCTTCCTGCAGATATTACTTCAAAATAGGTAAAGTATATTAATTTATTAATTTATGAATTATTTCATTAGCCTGAGGCTCGCAATGAGTGCCGAAGGATCTCGGAACACCAACAAAAATAATGTCTCAACCAAACATCACTACCTGACTTACAATCTTATTGCCGTTCTTTTTTTGATGGGCAAGTCGCTAGTATATTGATAAATGCTAGATTTCTAAAGAATCCAGGTTAACATATTTTTATATTATTTTCAATATATAATATATTTTGCAGATTGGCTAGAAATATGTAACATATAACATATGCTGATAACACATTCACCCATTTTCGACTAAGCGGCTCAATATTACATTTTCTTTAAAAATGGGCAGTTTTTGTCAAATCTTTAAATTATTCCAATAAGCTTCTAAAAAACAAATTAGTGCTCCTTTGGAATGAAGGGGACATGGTTTGGGAACAAAGCTCTTTGACTTCAAAGTGAAGTTAAATAGATTTGAAGTGTCAGACTCTCTGGAACACAATTGTCTAGTATAAAGAAGATCCTGAGTTTGAATTTTAGCAGTGTCTTCCTTGTCAGCTAACACATGTGTCTTGCATGTCGTCACAAAAGCTTCCTATAGCTTAGTAAATATGGGTCTTAATCTTCTGTTGATTCCAGCGGATACACATTCATGTTCTAACATTCTGATCACGTACATGGATTACACTGAATAACTATGACAGTGTTTGTTCTTATGCAATACAGTACATATTTTCATTATTCTGTAATCTCTATCTGTGTGTATAATATAATTTTCCATACATGGTGGTAACCTCAGAAGACAATAGCATTTGCACTATTTTTTATACTGTTTCATGATGCCTGGTATGAACTGGAAAGATAGTATACATAAGAAATATATATTAAATATGTTCACCCCTTATGAATTTTACATATGATTTGCTCATTTCATATACAGTTGATCCCAATAATTTTCCCAAGGATTTTCTAAGAAAAATGTTATCAATTCATGGCAGTCCATATCTAAGCTCTATGTTATTTAAATACATGTTTTATGAATGAATACACAAAACATTTTTTTTTTTTTGTGGATTTACAATCTATTTTATTTCAAATCACTTGCATTTGATATATATGATGTATTGGGGATATGAATGCAATATATATACTTCACATATACCACATACCACAGCATATTTAAGGAGGATACAGAATTAAAAAATATATTCCCAAATCCTCACATTCTTGGATTTAGTAAAAAAAACCTTGCAATAAAATTCCCTGGAAACTATGGCCACTATTCAATTGAGAAAATTGAAGTTTCAGGAGCCCATAATGGAGCCCGTAAACTAATTTGTTAATCAATTGGCAAATTTTCGCTAGCCGCAAATTATTTCTGGGTAATGGGCTGAAAATCCCTGCGATTGTTTAAAGCGTAACTCCGACCCAGCAAAGCCTTTGATCTTTCAAGCCCGTAAATGTTACAATCGCAAATCGCTATTCAATTGCTACAATTCCCCAAGCCTGCAAATGTTCTCACACCCATACATGGCAAATGTAGAATAAAATCCTATGGGCACCAGATAGGACTTGTTAAGTACCTGATCGTAGTACTGTAAATGCAAATAAAAGATCAATACTGCACTGTAAAAAATGGGGAAATCGATGAAAGATATTAGAATTTATTTCCCAACAATCTCAAGCTCGCAAATCTGCAATCATTTTTTTTTTTTTATGTTTAATTTCCATGTCAAATCAATCTCAGGAATCAAGGAGTTAATACATATCAGGCCACCCACATGGACTAGAACATTTCCTTCATTCATTTTTATTATTTTGTACATTGCCGGATTGCTGGTCCGATTGCATATCAGACTTCTAAACGCTAATAGATTGACATTTAACCTCCATGTTTTACTGATGTAATGATGATGGTCTCATTTACTATTGGGTGTTTCTAAACAGGCCTTGCTTGATTGATCATGATCACGCTCTGAAATGCTGTTTGTGCATGGTTTACGATTTTGGCTTCCGGCCGTGTATTTGCAGGCTTGTTTAATTGAATCGCAAATTTCAGGTGCCTACATACCGGCAGTAAGTCTGCGGGATTAAAATGTGCGATTTAAGTGAACAAGGCCCTATGTCAACACATTTGTAAAGAGGACACAACCACGCATAACAACAAGAACAATACCATCAGAGGGTCATATTCATGCACATTCTCCAATGTGGTTTACAAAAAAAACTGTATGTGAAAGGTGATTTTAAATTTGGAAAGTCAGCGAAAACTTACATCTACAGATAAACCTTCACAAACTTCCCATCAGAAAGCAGAAAGATAAGTTATTGTACTTGAAAATACTCAGAGGGAATTTCAAAACCATCTAGGAAAGAAAAACATTTGAAATGAAGATGATAACACTCTTCAATATTAAGAATACCGGACTTAATATTGATTTTCTGTGACCCTGCCACATTCCTGCTATGCTAATGTTTTTTTTTTTATTTCTTTCTCTTTTTTACTGCTATTTTTCTTCTCCTTAATTCGTGGGGATATTTATGCCCAACTTAAATTACTCTAGTTTTTGCTTACCGTATATACTCGAGTATAAGCCGAGTTTTTTAGCCCTTTTTTTAAGGTTAAAAAAGGGCCCCATCGGCTTATACTCTCCCCCTCGTGTCTCTCTAACCCCCCGTATCTCTCTAAACCCCCGCCGTGTCTCTCTCCACTTCCATGTCTCTCTAATCCCCCGTGTCTCTTTCCCTCCCCCTCCTCATCCTCAATCCCCCTCATTCTAACCCCCCCTCATTCTACCCCTCTAAATAACCCCCCCTCACTTTCCCCTCACTTACCTGCATCTGAAGCTCCTGCTCAGGCCTCCGCTCCTTCCGGGTCTTGACGTGGCACGCATGTGACGTCACGGCATTAGCATATACAGGGTGCCGGCACCCGTTATATGCTAGTGACGTGGCGCGCATGTGACGTCACGGCATTAGCATATACAGGGTGCCGGCACCCGTTATACGCTAGTGACGTGGCGCGCATGTGACGTCACGGCATTAGCATATACAGGGTGCCGGCAACCGGTATATGCTAATGACGTGGTGCGCATGTGACAGGAGCTTCAGATGCAGGTAAGTGAGGGGAAAGGGAGAGGAGTGGGGTATTTAGAGGGGTAGAATGAGGGGGGTTTCAAATGAGGCGGGGAAGTTTGAGGATGAGGAGGGAGGTTGAGGAGGGGGTTGAGGATGGGGGGGTTGAGGTTGAGGAGGGAGGTTGAGGAGGGGGTTGAGGATGGGGAGGGGGTTGAGGATGAGGAGGGGGGCTGAGGATGAGGAGGGAGGTTGAGGATGAGGAGGGGGGTTGAGGAGGGAGTATAAGGAGGGAGGTTAAGGAGGAGGAGGGGGGTTGAGGAGGGAGGTTGAGGTTGAGGATGAGGAGGGAGGTTGAGGAGGAAGGTTGAGGATGAGGAGGGAGGATGAGGAGGGAGGATGAGGAGGGGGTTGAGGTTGAGGAGGGAGGTTGAGGAGATGGCTGAGGATGAGGAGGGAGGTTGAGGAGGGAGGTTGAGGATGAGGAGGGAGGTTGAGGATGAGGAGGGAGGTTGGGGATGAGGAGGGAGGATGAGGAGGGGGGTTGAGGAGGGGGGTTGAGGTTGAGGAGGGAGGTTGAGGAGGGGGTTGAGGATGAGGAGGGGGGCTGAGGATGAGGAGTGGGGCTGAGGATGAGGAGTGGGGCTGAGGATGAGGAGGGAGGTTGAGGAGGGAGGTTGAGGATGAGGAGGGAGGTTGAGGATGAGGAGGGAGGTTGGGGATGAGGAGGAAAGATGAGGAGGGGTGTTGAGGAGGGGGGTTGAGGTTGAGGAGGGAGGTTGAGGAGGGGGTTGAGGATGAGGAGGGGGGCTGAGGATGTGGACGGGGGCTGAGGTTGAGGAAGGAGGTTGAGGATGAGGAGGGGGGTTGAGGAGGGAAGTTGAGGAGGGAGGTTGAGGAGGGAGGTTGAGGATGAGGAGGGAGGATGAGGAGGGGGTTTGAGGAGGGAGGTTGAGGAGGGGGTTGAGGATGAGGAGGGGGTTGAGGATGAGGATGGAGGTTGACGAGGTAGTTGAGGATGAGGAGGGGGTTGAGGATGAGGAGGGGGGTTGAGGAGGGGGTTGAGGATGGGGGGGTTGAGGATGAGGAGGGAGGATGAGGAGGGGGGTTGAGGATGGGGGCTGAGGTTGAGGAGGGAGGTTGAGGATGAGGAGGGGGTTGAGGATGAGGAGGGGGGCTGAGGATGAGGCAGGAGGTTGAGGATGAGGAGGGAGGTTGAGGAGGGGGTTGAGGATGAGGAGGGGGGTGAGGTTGAGGAGGGAGGTTGAGGAGGGGGTTGAGGATGAGGAGGGGGGTTGAGCTTGAGGAAGGGGTTGAGGATGAGGATGGGGGTTGAGGAGGGAGGTTGAAGAGGGGGTTGAGGATTAGGAAGGGGGTTGAGGTTGAGAAAGGGAGGTTGAGGAGGGGGTTGAGGATGAGGATGGGGGTTGAGGTTGCGGAGGGGGTTGAGGAGGGGGTTGAGGATGAGGATGGAGGGTTGAGAAGGGAGGTTGAGGGGATTGAGGATGAGGAGGGGGGTTGAGGATGAGGATGGGGGGTTTAGGAGGGAGGTTGAGGAGGGGGGTTGAGGAGGAGGGGTTTGAGGATGAGGGGGTTGAGGAGGGAGGTTGAGGATGAGGAGGGATGATGAGGAGGGAGGTTGAGGATGAGGAGGGGGGAAGAGACACAGGGAAGGGAGAGGGGGGGAAGAGACACAGGGAAGGGAGAGGGGAGAAGAGACACAGGGAAGGGAGAAGGGACACGGGAGAGATAGGGTGACACAAGAGGGGGACCCAGAGGGCACAAGAGGGACACAGGGGGCAGCACATTTCTCACCCTCGGCTTATACTCGAGACACTCATTTTGCCCAGTATTCTGTGGTAAAATAGGCGCCTCGGCTTATACTTGGGTCGGCTTATACTCGAGTATATATGTTAATTAAGAACTTGTACAGACACATGCACACTTGACTGAAAAGAACATTATTCATGATGTCTGCCACTTTGAATCTCTGCTATGGATTTCACTGCTTACACTTATTTCAAGAAGGAGTTACTCTTGATAGCTCATCTTTTCATTTCATATGAAAATATTAAATAAAATTGTGCAATAAAAAAGGTCTAATTATATTCTGCAATACTCTGATTATCTATCTATCTATCTATCTATCTATCTATCTATCTATCTATCTATCTATTTTTGAGTATTTATCAATGATTCCAATATATAACAAACCAGCTATATGATTGTACAGAGCATATTCTTCTTGGCTAAAACATGAAATTCAGGTGGCTTGGCTAACACTAGAGTTTGAGACTACTAACTGCAGGGAGCTTAATTGTATTCCCTAAAACTTCCTGTTGTAATGAGTTTAGTGATGAGCAGGGCTTTACAAGCAGTTTTCCGTCCTATTTAAGTGCATATTGCAGTAATGATAAATACATTTTAACTAATGCATTTATATACATTGAGATGCTATTTATTTTGTGGTTTAAAATATTGTAGAAGCAGGGGGTTAACTTTGAAAATGTATAAGTTTGGGCTGTTTTTGAGCTCTGATAGCTATGCATTGACTGGGTGATCACTACTGCCTTGCATTGCCTCAAGAAACAGGAAGTATTGTTGACATACTTATGTATTTATTTATTTTTTACAGCGCCATCGATGTGCATGTCTCTTCCCAGATGCAAGGTACAAAACAATTACATAACGATATAAGGACACTTTCCATAAATATAACCAATGTGTCCATTGTCCTTGTCCCAAAGAGATTACATTCTAATTATATAGATAAAGAAACATAAAAATAAAAGGCCGGATGCTTTTATGTCTACAAGTACACAGCTATTTGAAATACCTTCAAAGAAATCATTTTTAAACATGGATCTTGACAAGAGAGCAATGATTATTTTGGTATGATATTGTGCTGAAGTGCTTTCCAAAGGTGTTGAGCAACAAATAAGAAAGGTCTTAACTGAGAATGAGCTGTAGAAATGTATTGAACAGTGAGGAGATATCTTAAGCATAATTGTCACGACCCAGAGATGGGGGGCCTAGTGTACCCCAAGACTCTCCTGCTCCCTGCTTCTCTCTACGTTGTGAATTTGGAGTTCAATCTCTCAGCGCTGAGCAAACCAATTCAGATCAGAACATCATTTATGGAGAAACAGGAAAAATCAGATCCCTTTAATTAGGATAGCTCAGAATACAATAAATACTCATGCACCCTGGTTTAGTCCTGAGACAGACTATCTGTTTTTCTTTTTCCAAACACAATAAAAAAAAAAAAAATAAACCCACATCTCCTCCTCCCCACTTTCTTTAACCAACCCCCCTTTGCTCACTGTCAGGAGTGTTATCTATCTGGTCAAGCTTATCAACTTTTACGACTATCTGAGACCAGAGAGAGTGGATGCCTGGCCGCTCTGAGAGACCATATATGCATATCAAATCTTGCAGAAGCCTAACCCTTTGTTCTCCAAGTAACATATCTGTAAAATAACATTATTACAGAGCATATAACATCCCCAACATTCCTTATTGTGGCCCACATTATATTATACATAAAAACAACATGTCACAGTCCTTCTAACAAGTCTCAGGTCTATTTTAATAGCCTTTGATATTATCAACCCAGTGTGACAGAGTCTCAAATAACAGGGTGGCTTGTGGGGTTTAGGGAAATCCCAAAGTCATGATAATAATGAAGAAGATGAGGTGGGGTATAGCGAGAGATGTAAAGAGACATATAAGAAGGAGCTAAGGAGTTAATAGCCCTGAAGTAGAAGAGGAGTTTTATTGGCTGTCCTGACATTATTGAAAGCATGAACTGTTCTATTTATCGCTGATATTGGATACAAGAATATTATTATTATATAAGCCAAATTTAATTTTTTGCAAATTATTATAAACGTTAAATCATACCTAAGTTTGGCTATAGCATCACTGGAGCCTTTTACTTCAGTTGCCACCACAACAACGTTTAGTACATTCTGCTCTGTGAATATAGCTAACACACCTAAAACTTGTCCCCAATACAAACAGATAATGATAAGATAGGAAAGGAAGACAGACCATAATTTAATGTTTATCGAAAATTTAATTTCTACATAAAAAAACATGTATCAGTACCTACTCACTTTTATTTTGTCGTTTCCGACTCGGTGTGACCTCATGGACCTTAACACACCAGACACATCTTTATGTCAATGTTCATGCTGATACACTTGGTTTTCATGGCAGAGATACTGGAGTGGGTTGCCATTTATTTCTCTAGTGGGCCACAGCCCTACTCAGCTTCAGGGGTGGCATGACCTCTTGGTTCCCTAACTGGAATCAAACCCAGGTCGCCAAGTACCAAGTACCAAGTAAAAAATATTCTTAGTACAAATGTAATTAATAGGAAGTTAAATAAATATACATATTAGATTTTGCTGTCAATGGTAGATTAAAATATATGATGAGAACTACATATATATAATTATGTGTGTATGAATATTGTATATATAGAAAGAAGTACTGCAGCAGTCATCTTCATGTTTGTTATGGCATTATAAAGTGACACAAAAAAGGTGACGTTTTGGATTGTCCCCGATCCTTTAATCAGGCCTAATGAAAATATTAGTGTTCATCACTTTTATAGCTGGTGCCAAATTTAATACAGGAAGTGGTCAGAAAGAGACACAACACATATGCCAATAGTGAACAGTGGTTGGTGCACAAAATACAAATAAATTGTCACACCTATCACCTGAGACAAAAACCCACATAATATAGATATAAATAACATGTAACAAATAATAATAATATAAAAATAAATACATTATATATATGAGTGAGGTAGCTGTGAGTGTCCAGTAATCCAGATGAATAATCAGAGTATTACAGTATATAGAGATACCTTTTTTTATTGGACAGACATATTCATAAATATTATGACTTGGCTGTCAAGAATTACCTCTCTTTGTCAAGTCAGGAGCAATACTAATAGTACATTTCCATTGGAAAAAAAAAAGAAATTACAGGCTTTTAAAAAAAAAGTTCTGTTCAGTCAGCTGTGAACAGATCTGCATAAGTGTAGGACAGAGTAAATAAACAGAATTGTAAATATTTGCACATCGTAAGGAGTTTAGGTACTATAAAACTATAAGGAGACAAAGGAACAGACCAGGAAGAAACCAGAGAAAGAAAATAATTTATATTGAAGATTATAAGGAGTTTAAATAATGCAACAAAAATTCCATATTTACATTAAGGCCTGTATTTTTCATATTAAAGAGTATTATCATTTTAATTTCAAAGGTCTTTCTTTTTGTGTGTTTTTAAAATGACCTCTAAGAATTTTGATTTTCAGGTTTTGGATGGAGTGGTTATTTTGTGAAGTGGTATCCAACCTGGGTACAGTTCCTGTCTTCATTGTGATTTTTGATGGAAAGTCTTTGCAGGTTCATCGTTAGATTTTTGGCGGTTTTCCAGATGTAGCATCCCTTTATACACATACAATGAATGGATTATAGTGTTATTTTAAGATATTACTTTCTGAGATACATTTACACATAAAGAAACAAGGCCCAGACCTTAGAAAGCAAATCTGAGATTTGTCATGCTATCCAATTTGGTTCTCCCTGTTTCTGTCCCTGTGCAGGCCTTTAAAGGCCTTTTACACTATTAACCTATCCTGGCCATGGGACCTAAAATTAACCCCCCTCTATGCTTGGGGTCCCGAATGTGTCCCCACATTAACCCTTTGCTGCAGGGGTCTATAAGGATTGTGACCCTGCTGCATTTCCAATTTAAAATGTTCTGCCTCGCGGGTACTTAAAGGACCGTAAAGGGCCCGAAAGAACCAGTGCTAAAAAAAATAATATAAATTAGTACCCCCCAGGCAACTAAAATTAACCCCTTTAACTCATGGGGCTCTAAACAGACCCCATAAGTCCTTAATTAACCCCATAACTCATGGGGGTCAATACAGACCCCCATAAGCCCTGAATTAACCCCATAACTCATGGGGGTCAATACAGACCCCCATAAGCTCATAATTAACCCCAATAATTCATGGGGGTCAATACAGACCCCCATAAGCTCTTAATTAACCCTATAAACCATGGGGCTCTATACAGAACCCCATGAGACTATAATTACCCCCCCTCAGTCCAATAGGGGTCTATATAGACCCCTATAGGACAATATTTACCCCTAGGTTAACCCTACAAGTGCCAAGAGGGTCCTCCAGGACCCTAATAGTGTAGTGTAGTGCTTAGACTTTGTCAAGAGGGTCCTGGAGGACCCTCATGGCACTGTATAGAACCCCATGGGTTATAGGGTTAATTTAAGTGCTCATGGGGCTCTGTATAGAGCCCCATGGGTTATAGGGTTAATTAAGGGATTATGGGGGTCTGTATTGACGACAGCGATTGACATGGTTAATTAAGGGATTATGGGGGTCTATATGACCCCCATGAGTGACAGGGTTAATTAAGGTTTATGGGGGTCTGTATTGACCGCATGAGTGACAGAGTTAATTAAGGGATTATGGTGGTCTGTATTGACCCACATGAGTGACAGGGTTAATTAAGGGATTATGGGGGTCTGTACTTACCCCCATGAGTGACAGGATTAAATAAGGGCTCATGGGGCTCTGTATAGCAAGGGGTTAATGTGGGACCCCCAGCATAGAGGGGGGGGTTAATTTTAGGTGCCGTGGCCAGGATTGGCTAATAGTGTGCCACGGGCCCTTTAAGGAGCCGTGGCGGGTAATTTAAAAGGTTTAAATGCAGCGGGGGCCTGATCGATGCCGATTGGGGACCCCCCGCTGCAAGGGGTTAATGTGGGGGGGCTGCGGGGGTGCCTATGGACCCTTGCAGCAAGTGGTTAATGCGGGTCACTTCGGCGGTCCCGATGGGGGACCCCCAGCATAGAGGAGGGTTAATTTTAGGTGCCGGGGGTAGTTAGAGTACCCCCCACAGCATGGTTTATATGAAGGACTGCCACAGAGGTCCCGTTCAGGACCCCCGCGGCAATTGATGCGGTGGGGGAGCCTGCGAGATCATGTAGATTTTCTCTGTGTTGACACGGACGGCCCTGCTGCGTAGCTCACACATTGCTCGCAGCAGGGCTAATTTAATAGCGTTGTAACTTTTCAAACTTTGCGGCACGTAGGGTTTAAGTAGAAACCTCATATCTACGAGTCTTGAATTTAATAAGGCTGATAATCAGCAAATAAGATATAAAAACATATCTAATGCTATAGTCATTCATTAATAAGACACTGGTGCACATTATGCAAAGTGATTACATTTACACTTGTAAAGTGAGTGACACCCAAAACACAAACCTATGCTATACATTTGATGCTATCTTTTCAGTATGTTTCCTTAGCTTCCCCTTAAAATATTATGAAGTGCCTTTCCAAATATCACTTACAACACAACCTTTTATCTTATAGAAACATTTTCTGCTTCATAAATAATTAAAACAATAGCTATAATTAGTACAGTCTAAATTATTTAGCAAAAAAAAAAGGGGCAGTTGGTTGAATGAAAACTTTACGATTAATAACCTTGCTCCTCCAAATTCTCCCTGGAGGACATGGCATGATCAGTATTCTAGTTTTGTGTCTAGGCTTAGTAAAGGTACAACAGATCTTATTAACTAAACATTGGTGCAGGGAAGAAGTTAACGCATGACAGTTCCTAAAACGTACAAGTAATATTTAGCTCTGTGAGCTGCCTTGCCCTTATATGCACTTAGTGTTGTATGCTAAAATAACATTGGGTGCTACTTTAATATTTCATCTGGGCTTGCCGCAGTAAAAGATAAATGCTTAGCTACACCCATAATAGAAAGATAAATAGACACAGATATTTGCTACTTACACAGCCAGAGACAGACTTTTGTGATGTATACAATGTATTTATTGATGACATATGGACAACATGGGAGATTACGCCAATGTATAACATGCAACTTAAAAACTCATTCAAGCTGACATATGAAGAAATATTTTAAACCTAGGTTAGACAACAAAACTATCGCAATCCTACTTTTGAGATTTAAACGTAAAACTGGGAATAATTATCTCTTGCCCTTCGAGCGAGTTCGCTCTTGTGGTTCTGACTTACGCTTTAGTTACAGAAAGCATTCAGTATTTATGGTCTAACTAATATACACACAAGACTTGGCTGTTGCAAACATATCCGTCTATTTCAGTACAATATCCAAAAATCAGGTACTTGAAGTTTTTGTTGAATAAAAAAAAAAAAAAAAGAAAAGAAAAAAGAAAAAAAAAAAAGAAAAAAAAAAGAGTGTTTTGTTAGCGGATATCTGGCAGTATTAACAACAACATCTTGACAAGCACTTTCCTTGTATATTTTTACAAGTATGACACTAAGTAGTGTGTTTTAATGTTTCTTAATTAGTAGATTTAACATTTTTATGTCATGTTGGATACTGGAGTAGATCTAAAAACAAAAAGAAACAAAACAGAGTGAAAAGTCCAGTACAATGCGGATGAGTTTAGTGGTTTAACCTCTAACAAACCTGCTCTGTGATTCACATCATCTGACACCATATTAAATTTTTAGTAGGCTTTACCAAACTTTACACATTCAGGGCAATTCACAGAGCCTCACAAGAGATGGAATAGCAATTAACTGAATATATTTTTCAGCATTGAACAGACAACCTTGCTCTGTTGCCCAGATACTGAATAATATGAATTTCTGCAGAGAAGCGCACCGTGGTTGCTTGTGGTTTTAAATTAAACAAAGCACTTCAAAAACCTTTAAACATTCTAGCGTAATGTACTAATATTTTTCAGCAAAAGCTATGACTTATTTATTTTTTATGTATATTTTTGCATAAGCATACAAGTGAGTAAAATGTATATTGAAAATTACCATTGCTGTTATTTGAAATACCCAAACCCCAGAAGCAAACTGTGTTGAATTAAAAACGGTCAGCCTTATTCAATTGCAATTTGGCCAGTTAATTAGGGTTCTGCATTGGCACAGAGCATATTTTTTTTACAGAAGACATTGCTTTTGGATAGAAGTTCACTAACTAAAAACTTCTGTAAAAAACAAAATGCTCTGTGCTATTAGAGAGCCCTAATCAATTGGCCAAATTGCAATTTAATAAGGCTGTGTATTTCTAAAATAGATTCTTTCAACTCATGTATTTTAACGAAAATGTATATGGAGGCACCAACCAACCACTGGCTTCACTACTAAAACTAGTTCTCAGTTGACAATGACACATAAAAACACAGGCATAATGTTACAAATCTCAGTGTCTATGTGCACATTTTAAGAAAGGAAAGCTGTGATGCCAGTTGTGTTTGTGTCGTTCAGTCGTGCCTGACTCTCTGTGACTTCATGGACTGCAACACACCATGCTGATCCACTTGGTATTCCTGGCAGAGATACTGGAGTATGTTGACAGTTCCTTTTCGAGTGGGTTACAGCATACAGCTTTGGGTATTCGTAGATGGTCTCCCATCCGAGTACTGACCAGACCAAGCCCACTATAGCTTCAGGGTGGTGTGAACTTTTGGTTCGTTGGCTGGAATCGAACCCAGCTCATAGAAGTGAAAGCACCAAATCCTAACCAATGGACCACCAGGGAACTGAATGCCAGTTGTACATGAGCACAAATTCACATATTTGCGAGCACGAGCCATTTAACCACTTTAATGCCCTAACATCAGAAGCTAGAAGTTTTAATTAGCCAGCATCACAAATGTCATACTTAATGATTTAGAACAGCAACACTGTTCTATTGTCCTAAATTGTCAGACACTGAATCATGTAGCCATAATAGAAGTTGTAACACACCAACAGCCTTATTAAATTGTGATTTGGCCAATTGAATAGGGCTCTATTTAAGCACACAGCATATTTTTTTTTACATAAGTTTTTAGTTAGTGAAGACCTTGCTTTTGGATAGAAGTTCACTAACTAAAAACTTCTGTAAAAAAAATATGCTGTGTGCTTAAATAGAGCCCTTTTAAATTTGCTGAATCACAATTTAACAAGATTCCAGTCCAATGAATAGCAGCTGCCTGGATATAAGCTTGTGCCTTATAATGTAGGATATGCCTCCCAGTCAGAGTTGCTCCCTCCCCTTGATAAACTAATTAGTGGTGCAGACCCAAGACTCAAACGGAGCGTCAAAAGTTGATGTTTAATATTGAATATTTTCTAAATCAATTAATTAGACTTTATTAAAAATAAATGCCTATTTAAATTATCTAGCTCATGTTGTATAGTATAGTGGCCCATTAAACTGATTTCGTAACTGACACTAAAGGACATAGGTTCTCATTTCAATAACTTGTTGCATTGCATGTTGCGGAAAGAGCACACTATTTTAAAATTATGTATTTTTAATTTGAAACAGTGATGGACAGGAAACAACCAGACCATAGCTGCAGTACTGTGAACTGCCTTTTTACACCAGCTGGCTTAAGCTTCCAGCAGGTCCAAATATTCTCTGGATCCAAAAGGATGGAAGCCATTGGTAGGAGAGCTGTAACACCCCTAGAGATCGGAGAGTTCAGCCCAAAACATGTCTCCTCGTCAATTCTTCTTTGCTGAATGCCACACACATTCTCTGTACAGTGAAAGGCAATTAAACCTTTTCATACCCCACAGCTAACATGTAAGTCCTGCTGGGCTGAGAGTCCAACTACATAGACATATGGGTACGTTCTTCCACACAGAATATACAGTAAAAAAAGGCCCCTTCAAGTCTCGTCATATTATCTACAAATACATTGTATCCATGTCGTAAACACCATATAAAATGCCACAATTAATAGATAACTGGGGGAGGAGGGTTCTCACATATTTAAAAATATATATATTTTTTATTTGCCCAACGGATCAGGTATTCTAGTAGTATTAGAAGTAAAAGGTCCATTAACCATGCCCATTCTAACAGATTGGCTTAATTACTCCTTAGGTTGTCCTTATGTTCATATTAGACATGTATAAATTCATTAAAGGGATATTGGAAAGCCTTTTTTTTTAATAGTAATCTGAAAATAATATTAAAAAAAAAACATTGTTGGTACCCATGTTAAAGATGAGCTAGAAAGGCTATGAAAAAAATGGCTTAGCCTTTTATCAGTTTGATCTTCCACTGAAAGTATGAGATAAATCTAACCTTTCCATGCAGTAATTTTATTGCAAGAAAAAAATCCTTATAAAATGATATGGTTCTCAGAATCATATGTGTCACAGCTTTGGCACCCTGGCATTTAGTACTTAGTGCTGTTATCTTGGTAAATGGATGGTGCACAAAGTATTCTCTTATAATGCTGGCTAAATTAGAAGAACACATAAAAAAAAAGGAGCTGAAACTATTCCTATATAAAAAAAAATCTCTCCAGATTCTATATTGGTGCCCATAGGTGCCCACATGTAAAGCTTGATCTTTTTTTGTGGATTTGGAAGTATTGAAAATCCAACCACGAAGTAGCCTTAGCCTCCTGGCAGAGGCAGACAGATTTTGATTTAAAATGTTGTCATATTTGACAATGTTCATGATGTCATCTTTCCTAAAAAGTTTCCAAGGCTTTCTGATCCATGTGATCTATTTTGTGTGCAGTCAATTGGTACAGGTGAGTGGTCAGAATCTCATTTAAACAGGGGAAGGGGCGAACTTGTGAGCATGGGAACATTTCTAACATTAAGTGCAGTTCTAGTATAAGTGTAGGAGTTTAAATAAAAGGAGGGACTTCAATGAAAAGACGGCAAACCCATAGTGCAGAAAAGGGAAGAATATATATATTTTTTTTATAAAGCTTTACACAAAAAATAACACAAATATTATTTTTTATTATTGTTTATTTTTCCGACTGAATTTTTGTAGACAATAATTATGAGTCAGTCCAGTGGCAACCTCACTCAGTGTATATCCAGGGTCCATAACTCTGTGACATGTGTGAGCATGTTGCCTCTCTGGAAGCTCAAATTGGAGAACTGGAGAGGGGAATTGCAGCACTTACTGATATTTGTCCACTGGAAAGGGAGTTGGTGTTCACTGAGCACAGTTTAGCTGGGCCTAGCATGGAGGGTGAAAATACGACTAGTGAGGATGTCCAAGAAGGTAGCTGGGTTACAAGGGTAAGCAGGGGGAACACAAGGAGGAGGCAGGCCAGTTCTGAGTTGGCAAACACCAACAGATTTGCCAGATTAAGTGAAACTGTTAGGGATGTCCATTCAGGAATAGCAATGCCAGATAGAGCTGTTCCCTCTAACAGCCGGAAGAACAGTTCTACTGGAGAAGGGGGAGGGCAGAATAGGCAGAGCAACAGACAGGTTCTGGTGGTAGGGGACTCTAATTTTAGGAAGGTAGACCGGGTGATTTGTCACCCAGATCCCAGCAAGGGAACAATTTGCTGTCTCCCTGGTGGTACATATTGGTACCAATGACAAAGTTAGTGGAAGATGGAGTGTCCTAAAGAATGATTTTAGAGAATTAGGAAATAAGCTTAAAGCAAGGACCTCCAAGGTAGTATTTGCTGAGATACTACATGTGCCACGTGCTAGTCCAGGGAGACAGAAGGAGCTTAGGGAGCTTAATGCGTGGCTAAAAATATGGTGCACTAAGGAGAGGTTTGGGTTTTTAGAGCACTGGGCTGACTTCTCACTTTGGTAAACTCTCTATAGCAGGAATGGATTGCACCTTAATGATGAGGGAGCTTTTGTGCTAGGGATAGGATGGTAGGCATAAGGTAAATGCAATGGGGTAGAAAGTGTAGAGGGTATAAGGGATGAATTAACTATTCATGGGGGAGGAGATGTGGGAAGGGTTAGTATAGTAAATAGGGAGGTATTACTAAGTAACTCAAGTACAGAGGCAGGCACTTCAAAACTACAAACATAAGGTGTATGCTTGCTAATGCCAGAAGCTTGCCAGGAAAAATAGGAGAGTGAGAATTATTGGCAATTAATGAAAAATGTGATTTAATAGGCATGACTGAAACATGGTGGGATCAATCTCATGACTGGACTGTTAATCTGGATGGTTATAACCTATTTAGGAAAGACAGGGGAAATGGTAAAAGATGAAGAGGGATTTGTCTGTATGTTAAGTCTGAATTTAAATTATAGTCAGAGAAGATATTTATGCTGGAACTTGCAGTAATGTTGAATGTTTGTAGGTAGAGTTAACCCCCCAAATATAATTGAAAGTGAGGAAATGCAATTATAGTTACAGATTGAAAATGAAGCACTGGCGAGTTCTAATAATGGGAGATTTTAATTACCCTGACTTAAACTGGATAAATAAGACCAGCAGTTCAGCAAAGGGGAGCAGGTTCTTGAGTACACTCAGGGATCATTATCTGGCCCAGGTTATACAAGAGAATGAGGCTATCTTGGATTTAGTTATCACAATAATATTGATATGGTATCAAACATTGAAATAGGGCAACCTTTAAGAAATAATGATCACAACAGTCTAATTTGAGATTGAATTAAGAAAACAAAATTGTAAGGGGCAAACAAAACTCTTAATTTTAAAAGGGCAGATTTTAATGGTCTAAGGGCAATACAACGTATAGACTGGGACAAAGAACTGGTGGGTAAAAATACTGAACATAAATGGACAACGTTTAAATCCTTACTAAATAAACATACTTATCACCATATACCATATGGGAATAAAAGTAAAAGGAGTAAATCACATCCAATGTGGCTAAACAATGATTTAGAGATCAAGATACAGAATAAAAAACAGGAATTTATATTATACAAACAAGAGGTGACAGAGACTGCTTCACTGGAGTACAAGGAAATCAACAAGGCTTGCAAAAGGTCTATTAGACTGGCTAAAATAGAAATTGAAAAAATAGTTGCAAAAGAGAGTGAGAATAACCCTAAAATATTTTTTAAATATATTAATGGGAAGAAGGCCAGGAAGGAAGCTATAGGAACATTTCAATTTGAAACAGGAAGTCTTATAACTAGTGACAGGAAAAGGCAGATGAGCTAAATAGGTTCTTTTCTTCGGTATACGCAAGGGAGGTACCACTGCAACATAATGAGGCTACACTACCTTCACCAAATAATTGGTTAACGCAGGAAGAAATCCAGAAGAGGTTGGAAAAAATAAATGTTAGTAAAGCTCCAGGTCCTGATGGAATACATCCAAGGGTATTGAGGGAACTGGGTTCTGTGATAGCCAAACCATTATATTTAATTTTTCAAGATTCACTCAACACAGGGTCGCTACCAGATGACTGGCGAAAAGCAGAGGTGATACCTATATTTGTGAAGGGAGCAAGAGCTACTCCTGGGAAATAAACCAATGAGCCTCACTTCTGTAGTAGGAGAGCTTTTAGAATGGTTAATAAGTGATAATATACAAGAATATGCATATTTGAACAGGATTATAAGTAAGAGTCAACATAGATTTATGAGGGATAGGTCATGTCAAACAAATCTAATTAGTTTCTATGAGGAGGTTAGTAGGAACCTGGATCAAGGCAACTCAGTGTATGTAGTTTTTTTGGATTTGGGCTGTTGATACAGTGCCACATGGAAGACTATTGTGAAAATGAAGGGATACAGGAATTGCAGTAAATATCTGCTCATGGATAGAGAGCTGGCTAAAAGACTGGAAGCAAAAGGTTGTGGTAAATGAAACACACTCCAATTTGACTAATGTGGTAAGTGGGGTTCCTCAGGGTACAGTATTAGGTCCTCTCCTTTTTAACATATTTATTAATGACTTAGAGGTGGGACAGGAAAGTAGTGTCTCCAATTTTGCTGATGACACAAAGTTGTGCAAGGTAATTAAATCAGATACTGATGTACTTTCCCTCCAAAGGGATTTACATACATTAGAGGAAAGGGCATCTAAATGGCAGATGAGATTTAAAAAGAATAAATGTAAAGTTATACACCTGGGAAGGAAAAATAGCCATGCAATTTATAATCTTAATGGAGCAAATCTCAGGATGTCAGATATTGAAAGGGATTTGGGAGTGCTTGTGGACAACCACCTAGGTAACAGTCAGTATTCAATGCTGAGCAGTGTTTGGAAAGGCAAATAAAATATTAGCATGTATTAAGAAGGGTATAGAGGCAAGGGAAGCAAATATAATTCTACCACTATACAAATCTCTAGTACACCCTCATTTGGAATATGGAGTACAATTTTCGGCATCACTTCATAAAAAACACATTTTAGAGCTGGAAAAGGTACAGAGGAGGGCAACAAAACTAATAAGGGAAATGGAGGGGCTAAGTTATGAAATTAAACTTATTTTCTCTAGAAAAAAGATGTCTAATAGGAGATATGATTACATTATATAAATACATCCAGGGTCAGTAAAAAGCTTTGTCAAGTGAACTGTTAGTGCCAAGAGGTTTTCAACTGACAAGAGGACATCCTTTGAAGTTAGAAGAATCCACCTTAAAGATAGAAAAGGAAGAAAATTCCTTCACAATAAGGGTGGTTAATCTGTGGAATTATCTACCAAAGGAGGTGGTGACAGCAGATTCAATACATGACTTTAAAAGGGGACCCTATATAATTTTAATTAAAAAGGGTATTCAGGGTTATCCTGGTTAATTAGATAGAGAGTATTGATCCAGGGAGGAATCTGATCGCCAGTATCTGGGGTCAGGAAGGAATTATATTTTTTCCCCTTTTGAGACGATTGGCAAAGTTTCTTACATTTCGGTTGTTTTACACTGTATAATGGTTCTCCAGCTGTTGCCTCTTCTGTCAATTGCTCTCTTCCTCCTTAGTTTATATGATTTGTTCAGCCAACCAAGGGTGAGGCAGTTCTTGCTGATAGATAAAGACATTGGTATCATAGAAAAAGAACACCCCCAGATGTATTCTCTGAATGCCTTTAATGGAAGAAAATATGATTATAGGTGAAAATAAGTAACTGATGGAGTAGAACACATGGGTGCCATGGCATACATTAAGTTAACTGTAAAAATAAGCTATTGAGGTTTTGCCAGTGTTTTTAAAATATGAATAAACAGTTACCAAAATCTAAAATCAAATCAACTTAAAACAAAATATATAGTACACTGCATTCCGTAATCTTCAATAGACTCAATGTTTAGCAAACTCATCTTTAGCGGACTCTCTCTCTCTCTCTATGGAATAAATACATCGATTTTAGCTGTAACAAGGGGGATAATGGACATTGCATCCAATAATAAAATAATAAAACTGCTTGATCCAGGGACAAGGCAAAATAAAAATAAAAAAAATACAAATACAGCGTCTGTTATACAATCACCTATATTATCTGACTGTTTACATCTGTATACTGCCTGCAGTATATAATCCACATAAGACAATACTGAGAAGAGAGAATATGATAGCACAGAAGTAATATGAGTAGAATCAAAGTCTAAATACACACTTTTGTCAAATAGTCATGTCATTTATTTGAAAGTTAGAAGTGTAAAAATCTTCCCCTCTAGACATAAGCTGCCTGTTAAAAAAGAAGTACAACTGATTAAACAATGTTTAGCTTAGTTACACCACTATATTGCAGACATTTTCCATTTACCATAATAGCATTACATTTGTGCACAGTGCAATATAGATTATTACATTCAATAAAATAATTAGCATTATCCTCACATCTTTTCTACTGGTTCTGGTTGTCTTTGTAATTGTCTCCTTGTGCACCATTTCATATACTGTAACAATCACTGGAGGGGTACTTCAAGTTTTAGGCCATCTAATTAGTTTACACATCATCCATTGCACAATTAAAAATGAAAAAAAAAGGCATAAAACTTTAAGCTACTTTTGATATCAATGCCTATCATAATGGGTCAACTTTGAAAATGATGTCTCCTTTCTAGAGCTGTCTTTCTAACTACCTACTCATGTCACCACCTGCCTAGCCAACATTTCTTCCTAGAAGAAGACTGAAGCTTTAACTATTTTGCTTTCTATGAAAGTGCCATTACCTGATAAATACTGTCCGTTTTCTTAAACAAGACCCAGTTAAAATCCCTTATTATGTTTACTTCCAATTGACTTTCCTCTTGATTTTCCCATTTCAATCCATCATAGTTGCTTTATGCCAGAGATATACATTGTACCAATTGATGTTAATGTGCGGCATTGCTCTGCTGCTTCGTGCTGCTTTACTTATTCTTGGACAGGAATAAGTTTAACATTTTGATCAATTACAAAGCCATCAACAATACTGTGTTCTTCTGCATCTCCCATCTCATGTCTACATGTATTCCACCGAGACTGAGGCAGGGCCGAAGAAGAGACCGAGGCAGAGACAGAATATCCAGCAGGATCCTTGGCAGGACCATGCGCCATACGAGGACCGGAGATATGAGGAGGAGGATGATACATACATGAGGCCAGTGAAGGAACCTGCATGACCATCCACCGCTGAAGTAGAGTTTGATCTCACTGGCCCCCTCCTCCCCCAGATCGGCTCACCACCTGCACCAAACCTCCTAGCACACCAACCTGCTCCTCCACCACCACCTCCTCCACCATCTACAAAGGTGTAGAGGGTCCTGTTCTTGTAGGAACTTACAATCTAGGCAATTTAAGAGTATTAGCAACAAAAGGGTAGGGTGTTGCTTGTCAATTTTACAGTGAAGCAGAAGAATGCATACACAGGAGGTGCTCACTGTCTTGTTTGAATATATAGGTTTTTAGAGAGAGTCTCACTGAGCGGAATAGAGAATTCCAAGGGTTGGGGATGCACAAGAAAAGTCTAACTTAGATACTCTTTGTGGTTTTTATATTTTTCTGTGTAACTATTCCTGCTGAGTGATAGTAGCCTCTGATTGCAGTATAGTGGTACATGGTGGTACATGGTTCTCATCTAGTCACAAACCCCTGCATAAAAGCTTCACATGGGGCTACACAGAGTTTTGATGAATGAACTCACCTCAGAGGAAATAATCATTGCAGTTCTCAGTGATCTGCCTCTCGGAATAAGTGCTGTTTATGGCACAAAATGTGTACAATCTTGTCTTGAATTTACATATATTCTTTGTCCATCTGTTTGCTGTTATAGTGGGTTCATATAAATTAATATTTCAAGTTGCTTATGCTGATTCATATAGGGTGGAGTCACAATATTATGATCATGGCCTACTTTTCATATCAGCAGCGTGTAGCCAATGAAATACAGCATGTGTCGTGAGCTGTCTTGGTGGGTATATAAGATGACTTTTAATTCTGCAAACATATTAACCATCACTGTCATGGGTAAAACATGTGATTTATACGACCTTGAAAAGGGGGTGACATTGGCTTTTGAGCCAAGGGTGGCAGTATTTCTGAGACGGAGCAGTTTGTGAACTGTTTGCATACTATTGTGGCTAAAGTGTACCGCGACTGGACAAACGGCACCATTGGGAATAAACATTGTGGAAACTGTGGAGCACCAGGTGCCATTGATGTGAGAGGTGAACGAAGGCTGTGAAGGTGTGTGAGGGCCAACCAGTACGCTACAGTTGAGCAACTCATCATCCACATGAACCACGGGGCTACCAGACATGTGTCTAAAACAACAGTACAGCGAACCCTATTGTGAATGGGGCTCTGAAGCAAAATGCTGATCACTGCATCCGTGCTTATGAGTGTTCATTGTTAGAAACAGCTTCAATTTGCACAATAGTATCAAAATTGGACGTCTTCTGCTTGGAAAAGAGTTGTTTTTTGTGCTCCCTCGACTGGACAGGCTTTGGCGTGTCAGGAGCGAAACCTCTGAGAACAAACACTGTGCAACCATTGTTAAGAACAGAAGCTGGTGGCGGCGGCATTATGGTCTGGGGAATGTTTAAGTGGTTTTGGGTCAGTCCACTCATACCTCTGGAAGGCAGTCTCAATTGACTGAGTTATCTATCCATCATTGCAGATCTAGTACACCCATACATGTTGACTGTCTTCCCTGGAGTGGATGGGCTCTTGCAGCAGGACAATTCAATATGTCATATGGCCAGAATTGTCCAGGAGTGGTTGGAAGAGCATGACAAAGTACTTTCTTGGCCTCCAAATACCCCGGAATTGAACACCATCGAGCACCTTTGGGATCACCTTGATCGCAATGTTCACTGTATAGATCATACACCACGCACTCTTCAGTAGCTGCCGGATGCACTTCAGTCTGCCTGGCTCCAGATACCTATGCCCACCTTATTGACTTACTATCACGCCATCTAGCTGCTGACCGTGCTGCACACAGCGGTTATTGGGGACATTAGCTGGTGGTCATAAGATTGTGACCTTGTATATGCGATTGCTGAGACCCTTTTTACATACATAGCATTTTCTTGAAGTAGCGAGCGACTGGCTTTCCCACCAGTCTGAGATTAACCATTCGGCATGTTCATGCTTTCATGCCCATTACACTGTAGATACTCTGTTCTCATTGGTGCACTGCGTTACTGCTCCCTGTAATTGTTCAGCTTATGCAAACAGTAATTTTACACATACACCATATATGTTATTTAAAAAACCCTCTATAATGGTTTAGCTTTGCCAAAATTTAAGCAGTAATGATCAGTAACGTAAATACAAAATTCAAACTTTTGTAAGAATACTGACACTGAAATTAACTGGAGTTACCAACATTTTGGGTTGGTTCTTTTTTTAATCAGTGGCACAACCTGCAGCTAAGTTCACTGCAGCTGTCTATTTTCTACACAGCTTTACTGACCTAACCTCGGGAAATGGGCTGCCCTTCCTACTACTGCTTGAAAAATACGCAGACAGGTAAACATATTTTATGTACTAAATACTGTATAACATTTTACTCACCAGAAAGATTGATACTTTAAGACATCTTACAGTTATAAAGATGCTATATAAATATCTATTAGGCTTTATTCAATAGCTTTATTTTCACAGTGTTAAATCCTTGTTCTCTTTCTATGTTTGGTGAAAAAGTAAAATGTATATTAAACAAAATTCTTCAAACATTTACACTTATCTGCAATTTTCTTTTACATAATATCCATGACTTCAAGACACTCCGAGCAATCCTCGAGGCAAACCAGTGGCACAACCTTTGAGAATCACTCATTTGTTTTTGTAAGATCAGTTAACTCAAACTTTATTGAAAGTAGCCATTTGTTAAATATTAAACTATTTACTAACCTGGTTTAAAAGACAATTCTCTATTTCATTTCTACAATGTCACAATATCAGCAGGACCTTAATCTCCAAACATCAAAAGATTAGACATTCTAAAGGAAGTTATTTTTGAAATTTAGATACTACACCTTCTCAGATCAGTAGGAATTATCACTATATTATGGTATGACAGCAAATTAGGAACATCAATTTGACCTATCCATATCTGAGCACTGACAGAAGAGTATTACATTTTAAATGAACCTTACAAATAATATATACATATACCTAGAAAATGAATTAGTGCTCAATGTCAGGCATCAGCAGCAAAGGCTGATAACATGTTTTTATATGTAGAGTTGGGAGAGTGTAATTTAGTCACTTTATATTTGGCAAAACTACAAAATGGAATAATGTTTTAGAAATACAAGGGTAATTTAGTGATAAAAAAACCCCCATTATGGAACAGAAGTTCAAAACCAAATCATTAACGAGAATGCGACTTTGAATTATGATATAAGGCTAGACAGTTTATTTTGTTTATATTAGAAAAGAGGCAAGATATGATTACTATATATAAACATTACAAACAATGTCTATTCAAGGAATATTTAAAATGGAGTTAAAATCTCCCAGATTGGGGGCAGCTGATTGGGCGTAACCACTTGCAGTTACTGAGCCTCTGATGTAGGTGCCTTATGCATTGGCTCCCAGCCCTAAAGGAAAAAAATACTATAACTCCTCCTGTGTTTGTGCAATTGTTTACATTTTAGCTAATATGTAGTTAATATTTGACCAAAGTTCCATTCTGTGCTGCCCTATAAATATGAATCAAGATTCCCTGTAAAGTTGTACCCCTTTTGGTTGAAAGGCAATGCATAGCGCTGTGGTTTTTCCTTGAGGTTTTGGTGCTTACATAGCATACGCAATTTCTAGCAAGCTATAACACTAACTTCTGCCACGATGCCTGAGTGTAGAGATAAGGTTACCCATGCCAGATACAAGGACCTATCTGATAGGAGTTCCAGAGCATAGAACGCTATGTAAATCAAGTGCTCTAAGTTAGGGCACTGCTGTAAATCGGCTGCGGGAGCTTTTTTCCTTAACTTCTTCACTAATGTAAATCTTTCACTCCCCCAAGTTAGAGCACTCAGTTCACATGCATGAATCGTGCTTTAGATGCAACAGATTTCTGTGCCGGGAGTAGCCAAACCAAGCTTTACGGATGAGACAATAGGAAATCCGAACCTCATGAATATTGTAATGAGTGAGAAGTGCAGTAACAACTTATGTAACTGCAGCTTCAAGGAAACATTGTGTATATATATATATATATATATATATATATATATATATATATATATATATATATATAAAAATAGTAATTGTTTTTAATTAAAAATATATTTTGATATAAAAAAGATGTGACAATTTTATTTATAGCTTTAATCAGTAACAATGTGTTTATGTTGTAATAAAATATGATCAAGTTATAGACAATGTATAATTTGTTTCGATATAAGTTGGTTTTATGAAGTTTATTAACCACATGAGTACTGGGTTGTGTATTACCCTGGATATTATATGTTAAAACGGGCTTAATACTAACATATCATATTTTTTAATTACACATATGTTGATATTGGACTGTTAAGTGTCAAATAATGTTGAAATTCTATAATTTTGTAGTGATTTTTGTGCTGTAGTGTCACTTTAAATGCAAGGGTCTGAAAACCACTTGCAAGTGGCCTTTGGTACCTGTAAATTTATCTTCTGCTTTTTGCGAGTTCACTCGTAGCAGTGACCCATAGCAGTTCTCGCCACAGTAACTCAATTTAACCTCTCTCATGACCCTTGTTATGTATCACCCTGTACTTACTAGATAGTGATATGGTCCTGATTGCTGTTCCTAGGCTCTCTCACCAGCTCTCCAACCAGCCGGGTCTCCGGGCGAGTAATGTTACCTGTCAGCGATGGCACCTAGCGATTACTCTGCCATCCACCATGAAAGTTTGAATCGCCCACTAGTCCTGTATCTTGACTATGCTTGTTTAGATACTAAATCTTTGTTTTTTAATTATCTGCTATGCTTATACAAATATAATTTATGTCAAGTAGAAATGAGCAATGACGTTTTTGCAAATAAATGAAAAAGCAGAGGATATTCTGATGCCTAGGTTTGATGTAGTTATTTATGCATATGTTAATTTGCATGAATTAGGCACTAACATGGTTGAAATAGCACAAGCAATGTTTTTCCTATTTCTACTACTATTTATGTCAATTTTCTTTAGCGAATGTAGCACAAAAAGTCATGCATAATTTATGCCTTTTGTTCAGCTGCTTAGAGGTTTCAAACAGTTATCTGTATTCATAAAACAATTTGATTTCAGGAATACTGACTTTATAGCCAAACTGTTGGTGTAAAATTACTCAAATTATTCAAATACATTCCACATGAAATACTATCTATAAACAAATGGCATAAATTTCCCCAAAATATTTTTTGCAACTCTGTACAATAAAGCATTTTTTTAATATGGATGCATTAAAAGTAATTGTAAAGACTTTTACTCAATTTTCGCTACAATTGGCAAGAATTTATTACGTACACCATAATCTAAAACCCTAATGTATTAAACATGTGAATAAACATGGGTATGATACTGATAGTAATTTCAACAAACAGTAGTCTCTGAATTTATTGTGTTTTTGCGTGTTATTTGAAAAGTTGAATCCTATAACTGATAGGAGTAACAATCCCATGTCCCGTGGCGAGGGCCGCAGTTGCTGGCATGGAGCGCCCGCATGATGTGCTGTATCTGGCTGTTTAATCATTACAACTATTTTCTACCCAAAAATGTAAATGTTTCCTAGTTTGTATACTTATTTGTCATTTGTACCTGCATCTTGCATCCATTATCCAGGTTTTTGTTAAGAAGGTTCGGTCCATGATGGGATAAAATCCTGACCTTCAAAGTGAAGGGGCCATGATACTCTAACAAGGCAACATTCTTCACTGTATAACTAAATCTGCATTAATATAAGCACCACAAATACTTCTTGTCTCCCATTATCTCACTTTACTGTGAGAATGCTCACAAGCTATTATTATATTTAGTACTAGGGGTACAATAAGAACACTGATAAAAATGTACATGCATTTGAAGACAATAAAAATAAGACCAACTAGTACATTTGTAGATAAACATTTGAACAGTAGGAGATGATGACTCTGCTAATAGGGTAACAGGAGTTATAGATAAATAATGGGATGGGGCTGAATACATGAAGACTATGAGAGAATCTAATGGAGTGAAGGAGGGACTTCTTTGTAAATTCTTCTAGGCATTGGCATAGGAACTGGAAAGAAGGGGGGGGGGGGGACATACCCCCACAGATTGTATGTATGGATTTGTAGAGAAGCAATTGTGTAATTTTGTATACAATGATCTGTATCCCCTCAGAATAATTTCAGCTTCTACACCCATGCATTTCAGAAGAGGTAACAATGGGGAATGTGAGGTGCAAATCATGGTCAGAGCAGAGATGGCAATCTGTGGTGTAGCTGGAGTCAAGAACTGAAATATAGGATGGTGCAGTGCAGCTTGGGGCTTTGTAAGTAAAGATTAGACTTTTGAGTTTTGCACTTGAAAAGATAACGAGCCAATGTAAGGACTGGGGGAGTGAATCAGAGAGGAACAGCAGATGGTGAGAGTTGGGTGAGGTGGATGAGCTTAGCTGAAGTGTTCAGGATAGATTGAAATGGGGATAGGCAGTTGAGTGGGAAGATAACTAGGTGGGGTTAGTGTAGTCAACACATGGCATTATTATTTTCCGGATGTGGAGATTGCAGGACATGATGAATGATGTAATGTGGGGATGATGTTGAGGTGTGCGTTAAGTATGACACGAGATAATGTCCACAAGGTATTATAATACAATTGTCTTATAAATGCCTAATACCAAATTATATTTGTCACGTGGTACTTAAATATTTACATCTTAGATTCTAATAGTAGCAATATTAATTTCTGGTGGTTTTTCTTATAATATTTGTTAAAAAAAACACTTATATTGTTAATTGTAACTACAAATAGATAACAAGCTCGCAATGAGATTTTAAATGGGAAAATGATTTGTAAATACTGCGAAGGTGAACACTGCTCTACACATAATACACTACATCATGCATACATTATGAAGACTTAATGTAGAACTGAAGCTAAAAGGAAATCTAGCTAACTGAATTTCAAGGTTGTTGCAAAAAAGGCTGTTACAAGGCTTAGTGAATCTTGCTCAATGAATATTCAACCCTGTGAATGAATATTAGTGAAGCAAAATGCTGTAACATTATTTGGATGGAACAATTGGAAACATTCTTCATGTTGGATAAGTTAGATAACTCTCTACATCAAAAAAGGTCACAAAGTGTCAATATCAGTAAATAAATTAACGGAATACACTTTAAGACAAAACAAGCAATATCTGTGTCAGATTAGTGAGGCACACTGATACAGGGGTCATTGTTAGGTACCATGTGTGTCCATAGGGTCCCCACGGTTATAGGGGTTGAGTGTAAGGGCAATGGTGTTTATATGGAACCCCATGGTTATGGGGCCTAATGTACAGAGAGAGGGTTGACTTTTTTACATGCAACCACATCTCGGGAACGAGCCAAAGGATATGACATTAGTAATGAGATAAAATGTCTAAAGCTAATGAGATAAAATGTCTAAAGGTTACTCCATAGGATATAGATCTATGGGTCTATGGTTCAAAGTATAGACCAAGCCACTAACTGGGGCTTGAGTCCAATAGGCAGATGAAAAGTCTTGAATGTGTTATAGTCAGTGTAAGCCAGCTAAAAGTGTGGCTGGTGTCACAAAAAGAAGATCAAGTTAGCTGAAACTTTTGAATTAACCCTGGATTCCTGTTTGTGGTGCAAAGCAGCCTGGGCAATGTTGTGTATCACTATGTTAGGTGCTATGGTAGAAGAGGAAGCTGCAAAGGGATTGGCTGACCTAGCCACAGGTGCTGCATGCTGATTGGTGGATCAAATGCCTGTTTAGACACCCCCTAGAGGTGTCAACATAATCACTAGAGGGATTATTAGATATTAACAATAACATGTTTTATGAGATGTGATGCATACACATAAGCTGCTTTTTGCCTAAGGATTGCAGAAATGTATTAATCAAGCTCACTTAGATATGCCTTTAAGGTCACAAAGCAGAGAGAACAAAATATAATTAGAAAGCATAGCTTCACATTTGGTGAACTTTACTGAGGCAGGGAATGCATGGACTGTATTTATAAGCCACAATGTTTCATGTAGAAATTGACTGCCTCTGGATCAATATTGAGCTCTCATCCTTCAGTCTCGATGTTTGCACTAGTTGCATGATGTATCACTCTGGAAACCTGCACAGAAATGCAGAGTACAGTGCTGAAGAATTGCATGGATTTGCCAAACCAAGACGTGTATAGAGAGCAGTAGAAGGGATCCATGGACACTACTCTAGACCATCACCCTTCCAATAGATTAGATAATGTATCACTGACTTTGAGACCTCCTGTATTAAAGAAAGTGCTTATCTATGGTTTGAGGAGGGAGACATTTAATTTTGTTTAATTATTTGAAGAGTTGGAAGTTATAGGATTTATTCACTGAAACAAGAGGTGTCTTCAAATTCCAGGATTTTTAAAAAATGTATCTCTATTGTCATCTCAGAAAAAGAAACAGAAGTCCATACAATGGGCAAGGCCTGAATAGTATGGTCTCCTGCTCATTCCCAATAGAGGAGGAGGAAGGAGCTGAAAATGAGCTTGCATGAATGCCATAATAGCAACTGAATGGTATCCCTTTAGTGGGAACTCTGATGTTTAAGGCAAGCTCCTCTAGGGGAAGCCAATCTGCCCATTGAACATGATGCTTAGAATCACATGTTCCATGAGCCTATTGGGCAGAGCGTGGTAGGCCTCTGGGATATGTCAAGGTGAATGCAGTATGCTATAAACTGTCCCCTCTCAGACACAGTTCCAAGTTGATCCATGTCTGAAGGTCCTTTATGAAAAGTCTAGCTCAGAGGAATAAGATGACATTTCATTGAGAAGTGTTCATTTACTTCCCATGAGAGACAGGCAGGTCTGCAACAAAGTCTAAGGAGTTAAATGACCATTTCAGGTTGGAACAGGAGTATGAAGGAAATGTACTGGTAGTACTGTATTGTTTGGTATTTTCAAATACTCAAATATAATATTCTGGATAGGAGTTTGTATGATCCTACAGCAGACTTATCACACATTAATTAAATAACTTAAGATTATCCTGCAATGACCAACCTTTTTAAATGTTAATTAAGGTACGCAAAATAAATTATAGCAAATTATTGGATCAAGACTCTAATGCATGAGGCATTTTGTGCATAACACTTGATCAATCTACTTACGTGTCTTGTGACACATGATGCTTGTTGTGCAGCTGTAAATATTTTTATAAACATGGCATCTATGGAATCCACCAACAGGCATGGATTCTCTTTGGGTTTTATGACATGTTCTGACTCATAACATTTTGTTTATGTTAATGATTAATTCTTCATGCCATTGAAGGGAAAGTCATTGGGGAAGCCTACTTTTATATTTGTGCTAATGTAAGTGTCAATGTTTATGACGGTGTCAATCCTTCACTTCCAGCCTTATAAGCGCTACCTAGATGACATCATCATTATCTGGAATGTTCTTTTCGAGAGCTTTATTCAGATTCTGTATAAAAATGGTTGGAATCTGAGAATGTCAATTGACATTAGTGTCTTGTTAGTATGTTTTACGTAACTGTACATTACTAAGAGCAATAACACCACTTTCAAATAATACTAGATGTTAAAACTTTAACTATAAAGAGCTATATTTATAATATTTTATTTGCGTCGTTCAGTCGTTTTCAACTGTCTGTGACCTCATGGACCAGGCATATCTTTATGTCCATGGTCATGCTGATCCACTTGGTTTTCATGGCAGAGATATTGGATTCGGTCTAGGTGGTCTCCCATCCAAAAACTGACCAGGCACAGCCCTGCTTGGCTTCAGGGTGGTGTGATCTCTTGGTTCCCTGTCAGGTCGCAGAAGTGAAAGCACCAAATCCTAATGACCGGACCACCAGGGAACCTATATTTGTTATTAGTTGTTATGAAAAAAATCTGAATTAGTGTTAGTTATTTGCCCCTATATGATGCTATTTTAAGGTATAACTACTTTTCAGGATTGTTATTCTCAGATCTGCTGCTTATCACATTAATTAATACTCATCATAAGGAATATTAGTAGGATTGAATCATAAACGGTTAAACATGGATAATCTTCAAAGATTTGTCTGATTCAACCAACTGGACATCCTAATAGCCTACCCATCTTTAGTGATTTGGATGTTCAAAGTAGTCAAGGTCAATTATCTGACACTAATTTATATGACAGTAACCGGAAGGAGTAGGTGGAATGGTGTATTCAGATATTATTGCTATTCAGTTTTGTTGAAAGGCTAATACTATAAAGTGGCAGATAGGACTGAACAGAGAGCCATCCAGAGTATGATAACCCGCCAGGCAGACTTGCTATTTAAGATTTAATCATCCATGACACAAGTAGATTAAAATGAAAGATTTTTGTAAAAAGGTTTTATGCTCACAATTTGACTGCTAATGTTGCTAATATGTGATTTCCCCCTCAACTATAGAGGACATTATTAGTCTCCATTGTTATTGTATCTGATCTCTCCAATATTTTCATATCAGATCTGATAAAGTTCTTTCACTTGGTGAGATAAGAGTGTCTTATGTCGCCATATTGGTTTCTTTGTACCCTTACTCATTTCACTTGTAACTTTTGTGCAGAATATTGTATAGTACCTGCTAGCCATTTGTATAGCTCTAATTAGGTCGTGAGGCATGTATCTGACAACATCAAGTTGTAGAACCAGTCTTCTCGTCAGCCTGATACTCATATTAAAAAATCATCAAGGATGTAGGTTAACCCTTTTAAGTATAGGTCCAAGTGATTATTGATTATAGGTTTTCCTGTTTTTGCAAAAAATTACATTACTTAAATTATTAGACCATATAGTCAGGATGCATGTGTGAGCACTTCGCGACTAAGATATGACACTGAAATATTTTAGGTTATTATGCTATTTAACATGTATACTTTCTAATAAATTATTGCTTTACATGGGTATGATCACACTCCTATGTCTCATCGTCAAATCTTATTGTGTGATCCTATTTTAACTGTCGTGGATAGGGTATCATTTATTAATTTAGTAATAATAATAATAATAATAATAAATAATGTATGAGCACAGGTAAGTTCAAGACAGCCTCATGGCTGAGTCTTCCCAATGTCATGAAATAGGGTGGAGAGAAACATACCTGTTGAAGTTCCTTGAAGCTTGTTCTTCAAATAACGATTGCATTTTTATCACCCATTAAATAAACAAATGAATCCACACTTTGGGCCTCATTCAATCGTGATTTGTCCAATTGAATAGGGCAGAAAGCATATTTTTCTTACAAACGTTTTTAGTTAGTGAAGACCTTGTTCACTAATTAAAAACTTCTGTAAGAAAATATTCTCTGTGCTTATATAGAGCCTTATTCAATTGGCCAAAATACCAATTGAATGAGGCCCTATTTGTCTCATACAAGGGTCCTATAAGTTGCGTTCACTTGAGAATCTCACTGATACTCTTATATTACATTAGTAAAAGCCTTAGCAATCAATGCCCCTTCTCAGGTGGCAAATCATTTTACCAAAAAACAAAACAGTAGTCATCTCTGTAAAGGATAAATGTATGTAATAATTAAATTGGTAGATATGGTATATTTTAAAACTATAGGTAATCACAAGTACTTTACCATTGGAATGTTATCAAAGTATTAGCCACTTGCCCGTAAAAAATGACGGCATAATATTTGCAAGCCTCGCAATGCTGATGTTTGCCGCATATTGCGAGCCTCGACATGCACAGCAAACCCGAGCAATGCGAGATTTGCAATGCACGGCTTCTCTCTCTCTCCTTCCCTCATTCTGTGTCCTCTCCCTTCCTCTTCTCTCCTTCTCTCTCCTCTCTGCGAGCCTCGCAATGAGCGCCTTCAGCACCCATTGAAGGTCTTGCAATGAGCGCTCTTGGCGTCCATTGCTGGCCTCCCGTCACAAATGACGGGATAATATCTGATTTCCCCTCCCCTTGCCTCTTCCGCCACTCACTTCCCTGTGTCTCTTTCCTTCCTCTCCCTCCCCTGTGTCTTTCCACCCTTCATCTCTTTCCCCCCTCTCCCTCCTCTGTGTCTCTTTCCCCCTCTCTCCCTTCCCTATGTCTCTTTGCCCCTTCTCCCTCTCCTGCATCTCTTTTCCCCTTACTCCCTCCCCTGTGTCTCTTCCCTCCTCTCCCTCCCGTGTCTCTTTGCCCCCTCTCCCCCATCTCTCTCTCCTGTGTCTCTTTCCCTGCCCTCTCCCTCCCCTGTGTCTCTTTCCCCCTCTCCCTCCGGTATCTTTTTGCCCCCCTCCCCCATCTCTCACCCCTGTGTCTCTTTCCCCCATCTCTCACCCCTGTTTCTCTTTCCCCCCACTCCTTCTCCTGTGTCTCTTTCCCCCACTCCCTCCGCTGTGTCTCTTTCCCCCGCTCCCTCCTGGGTCTCTTTGCCCCCTCTCCCTCCCATGTGTCTTTCCCCCTCTTACTCCCCTGTGTCTCTTCCCCCCCTTTCCCTCCCATGTCTCATTGCGGGCCTTGGCATGCGCTATGCACATGAAAAAACCCGCAACTTTGCGGGCCTCTCTCCCCCCTGCGCCTTTGGCACTTATTGCGGGTCTCTCCCACTCTCCCTTCTGCGCCCATTGCGGGCCTCGCAATGAGCGGCTTCACCTCTCATTGCGGGCCTCGGCATGCTCAATGCGCATGTGCAAACCCGCAACTTTGCAAGCGTTACACACAAACTTGCAGTACAACAACTATTTAGGTCATGCATTTTCCTACAGTCTCTTTCCCCCTCTCCCTCCCCTGTGTCTCTTTACCCCTCTCCCTCCCGTGTCTCTTTGCCCCCTCTCCCTCCCCTGTGACTTTCCACCCCTCCCCCCTCAACTGTCTATCTTCCCCCCTCTCCCTCCCCTGTCTCTTTCTGCCCCCATCACCCTTCTGTGCCCATTGCAGGCCTTGCAATGAGCGGTTTGGCCGCTCATTGTGGGCCTCGTCATGCGCAATGCGCATGCACAAACCCGCAACTTTGCGGGCTCCTTCCCCTACTGCGCCCATTTTGGGCCTCTCCCCCCTCTCCTATCTTCGCCCATTGCGGGCCTCTTCCCCCCCTCTACCTTCTTTGCCCATTGCAGGCCTCGCAATGAGCGCCTTTGCCGCCAATTGCAGGAATTGCAATGAGCGGCTTCAGAGCTCATTGTGGGCCTCGGCATGTTCTTTGCGCATATGCAAACCCGCAACTTTGCAATCGTTACACACAAACTCGCAGTACAACAACTATATATGTGATGCATTTTCCTAAAGTAAAATAACATTAAAGTTTACCATTTTGAGTTTACAGTCAGCCTTTCAGAATTACCCACAAAAAAAGAGGATAAAAAGTTGTGTTAATTACTTACTGTATACGCCCTTCATTTTTTTCATGCGTAGCCTCCTTTTGTTGTAATTAACTTCACTGAAAATAATGAAAGCAGTACCTCACGGGGCTAATCAGTAATTCAATGCAATGATCTGTCATTAACAATGTTAAGAATCTTGTAATGTGGGTGGATCAGAAATGCTGATTGACAACTGATACCCCCTCCCCCAACACTCCTCTCCACCTTATCTTTCCTTCTCAAACAATCCACTCTCCTCCAAAAACCCTATTTTCATTCTTGTATCCCCCTTTCCCCAAAAGCTTTCTTTCCCTCCTTTCTCTTTTCTAACTTCCAACTGCCAGCCCACCTCAGTTTTATTATATACTCCACCTTCCTCCCCCTCAACTATGAAGTCTCCATCCTCCTCCTTGTCTGCCCTTCTTGCCTATTGAGCTCCCCTTGTTCTTCCACTTCTCCTCCATCGAGGAGTGGGGGGTCAGCAGGGAGTATCAAAGTTGAATTAGAGGGGGAATCAAAGTAATGAATGTGCACAAAATTGGCTTAAAAAAATAAATATATGTTTTAAGAGGATGTGTCTACATGTTAAATGACCATGCCGAGCCAGGCAAGCACAGTCATTTAATGTGCTTAGCGATCTGAGGATTAAAGCATTGGTCCCTTCTTCAATGACAAAACAGAAAAACTGTAGGCAATTACGGTAAAGGGACCCCCATGTTAAAGTGTTCATTTTAGATGCCAAGGGGCCCATATATCGATCCTATGGTGTTAGGTTGGTATACAATGGGGATTATATTAGCTACCACGGGGGTCCATAGGGACCATCATGGAGACAGTGAAAGTCCCTTTGATGGTTTCTAGGGACCCAAACAGGGGATAGGTTCTAAGATGATCCATTTGGACCCTCATGTGCAATTATTATTTATTTAGGGTAGCTATTGGGTTAAAGGGGATTCAATGGCTGCCCCTCCCCAAAACACAAATTGGAGGGGAGAAAACAATGGCCTATGGCCAAATGGTGTTGAAGGGTCTGTTGGGACACCCAGGTTTTTTTATGGCATGGCATAGGTGGAAGGGGTAATAATCCTCACATTCAATTTTATTATTTATGAACTCTTTCCCTGTAAATAAAGGGGCTGTATATAATATATGTATGTAATATATATATATGGATCATTAGATGATAGATAGATATATAGATAGATAGATAGATAGGAATTGGATGATATGATGTTAGGGTTAGTTTAGTGTGTTTACACTAGATAGTATTTAGCGTTTCTGAATAGTGATGTCGCGAACATAACATTTTCGGTTCGCGAACCGCGAACGCGAACCGCCGCAAATGTTCGCGAACCGGCGAACCCGGCGAACCGCCATAGACTTCAATGGGCAGGCGGATTTTAAAACCCACAGGGATTCTTTCTGGCCACAATAGTGATGGAAAAGTTGTTTTAAGGGGACTAACACCTGGACTGTGGCATGCCGGAGGGGGATCCATGTCAAAACTCCCACGGAAAATTACATAGTTAATGCAGAGTCTGGTTTTAATCCATAAAGGGCATAAATAACCTAACATCCCCCTCCATCATCATCCTCCCCTGTATCTCTTTACCCCCTCCCTCATCATCCTCCCCTGTGTCTCTTTCCCCCCTTCCTCATCATCCTCCCCTGTGTCTCATCCCCCCTCCCTCATCATCCTCCCAACTCCCTCATCATCCTCCCCTGTATCTCTTTACCCCCTCCCTCATCATCCTCCCCTGTGTCTCTTCCTCCTCCATCATCATCCTCTCCTGTGTCTCTTCCCCCCTCCCTCATCATCCTCCCCTGTGTCTCTTTCCCCCTTCCCTCATCATCCTCCCCCTCCCTTGATGATTAGGGGGTAAGAGACACAGGGATAAGTGTGAGGGGTGTTAGGGTAAGGGGTGTAAGGGATAAGGGTGAGGGGGTTAGGTGTTAGGGTGAGGGGTGTTAGGGCTAAGTGTGAGAGGTGTTAGGGTGAGGGGTGTTAGGGATAAGTGTGAGGGTGTTAGGGTTAAGGTGAGGAGTGTTAGATATAAGTGTGAGGGGTGTTAGGGTTAGGTGTTATGGTGAGGGGTGTTAGGGATAAGTGTGAGGGGTGTTAGGGTAAGGGTGAGGGGTGTTAGGGATAAGTGTGAGGGGTGTTAGGGTTAGGGTGAGGGGTGTTAGGGATAAGTGTGAGGGGTGTTAGGTCTTAGGGATAAGTGTGAGAATGTTAGGGTTAGGTGTTAGGTTGATGGGTGTTATGGATAAGTGTGAGGGGTGTTAGGGTTAGGGTAAGGGGTGTTAGGGATAAGGGTGAGGGGTGTTAGGGTGAGGGGTGTTAGGGTGAGGGGTGTTAGGGATAAGTGTGAGGGGTGTTAGGGTTAGGTGTTAGGGTGAGGGGTGTTAGGGATAAGTGTGAGGGGTGTTAGGGTAAGGGTGAGGGGTGTTAGGGATAAGTGTGAGGGGTGTTAGGGTTAGGGTGAGGGGTGTTAGGGATAAGTGTGAGGGGTGTTAGGGTTAGGTGTTAGGGTAAGGGGTGTTAGGGATAAGTGTGAGGGGTTTTGGGGTAAGGGTGAGGGGTGTTAGGGATAAGTGTGAGGGGTGTTAGGGTTAGGGTGAGGGGTGTTAGGGATAAGTGTGAGGGGTGTTATGTCTTAGGGATAAGTGTGAGAATGTTAGGGTTAGGTGTTAGGTTGATGGGTGTTATGGATAAGTGTGAGGGGTGTTAGGGTTAGGGTAAGGGGTGTTAGGGATACGTGTGAGGAGTGTTAGGGTTAGGGTGAGGGGTGTTAGGGATAAGTGTGAGGGGTGTTAGGGTTAGGTGTTAGGGTGAGGGGTGTTAGGGATAAGTGTGAGGGGTGTTAGGGTTAGGTTGAGGGGTTTTATGGATAAGTGTGAGGGGTGTTAGGGTTAGTGTAAGCGGTGTTAAGGATAAGTGTGAGGGGTGTAAGGTTTAGTGTGAGGGGTGTTATGGATAAGTGTGAGTGGTGTTAAGGTTAGGGTAAGGGGTGTTAGGGATAAGTGTGAGGGGGGTTAGGGTTAGGGTAAGGGGTGTTAGGGGTAAGTGTGAGGGGTGTTAGGGTTAGGGTAAGGGGTGTTATGGATAAGTGTGAGGGATGTTAGGGTTAGGGTGAGGGGTATTAGGGATAAGTGTGAGAGGTGTTAGGGTTAGGGTAAGGGGTGTTAGGGATAAGTGTGAGGGGTGTTAGGGTTAGGGTAAGTGGTGTTAGGGATAAGTGTAAGGGGTGTTAGGGTTAGGGTAAGGGGTGTTAGGGATAAGTTTGAGGGGTGTTAGGGTTAGGGTAAGGGGTGTTAGGGATAAGTGTGAGGGGTGTTAGGGTTAGGGTGAGTGGTGTTAGGGATAAGTGTGAGAGGTGTTAAGGTTAGGGTAAGGGGTGTTAGGGATAAGGGTGAGGGGGGTTAGGGTGAGGAGTGTTAGGGATAAGTGTGAGGGGTGTTAGGGTTAGGTGTTAGGGTGAGGGGTGTTAGGGATAAGTGTGAGGGGTGTTAGGGTAAGGGTGAGGGGTGTTAGGGAAAAGTGTGAGGGGTGTTAGGGTTAGGGTGAGGGGTGTTAGGGATAAGTGTGAGGGGTGTTAGGGTTAGGTGTTAGGGTAAGGGGTGTTAGGGATAAGTGTGAGGGGTGTTGGGGTAAGGGTGAGGGGTGTTAGGGATCAGTGTGAGGGGTGTTAGGGTTAGGGTGAGGGGTGTTAGGGATAAGTGTGATTGGTGTTATGTCTTAGGGATAAGTGTGAGAATGTTAGGGTTAGGTGTTAGGTTGATGGGTGTTATGGATAAGTGTGAGGGGTGTTAGGGTTAGGGTAAGGGGTGTTAGGGATAAGTGTGAGGAGGGTTAGGGTTAGGATGAGGGGTGTTAGGGATAAGTGTGAGGGGTGTTAGGGTTAGGTTTTAGGGTAAGGGGTGTTAGGGATAAATGTGAGGGGTGTTAGGGTAAGGGTGAGGGGTGTTAGGGAAAAGTGTGAGGGGTGTTAGGGTTAGGGTGAGGGGTGTTAGGGATAAGTGTGAGGGGTGTTAGGGTTAGGTGTTAGGGTAAGGGGTGTTAGGGATAAGTGTGAGGGGTGTTGGGGTAAGGGTGAGGGGTGTTAGGGATCAGTGTGAGGGGTGTTAGGGTTAGGGTGAGGGGTGTTAGGGATAAGTGTGATTGGTGTTATGTCTTAGGGATAAGTGTGAGAATGTTAGGGTTAGGTGTTAGGTTGATGGGTGTTATGGATAAGTGTGAGGGGTGTTAGGGTTAGGGTAAGGGGTGTTAGGGATAAGTGTGAGGAGGGTTAGGGTTAGGGTAAGGGGTGTTAGGGGTAAGTGTGAGGGGTGTTAGGGTTAGGGTAAGGGGTGTTATGGATAAGTGTGAGGGATGTTAGGGTTAGGGTGAGGGGTATTAGGGATAAGTGTGAGAGGTGTTAGGGTTAGGGTAAGGGGTGTTAGGGATAAGTGTGAGGGGTGTTAGGGTTAGGGTAAGTGGTGTTAGGGATAAGTGTAAGGGGTGTTAGGGTTAGGGTAAGGGGTGTTAGGGATAAGTTTGAGGGGTGTTAGGGTTAGGGTAAGGGGTGTTAGGGATAAGTTTGAGGGGTGTTAGGGTTAGGGTAAGGGGTGTTAGGGATAAGTGTGAGGGGTGTTAGGGTTAGGGTGAGGGGTGTTAGGGATAAGTGTGAGAGGTGTTAAGGTTAGGGTAAGGGGTGTTAGGGATAAGGGTGAGGGGGGTTAGGGTGAGGAGTGTTAGGGATAAGTGTGAGGGGTGTTAGGGTTAGGTGTTAGGGTGAGGGGTGTTAGGGATAAGTGTGAGGGGTGTTAGGGTAAGGGTGAGGGGTGTTAGGGAAAAGTGTGAGGGGTGTTAGGGTTAGGGTGAGGGGGTGTTAGGGATAAGTGTGAGGGGTGTTAGGGTTAGGTGTTAGGGTAAGGGGTGTTAGGGATAAGTGTGAGGGGTGTTGGGGTAAGGGTGAGGGGTGTTAGGGATCAGTGTGAGGGGTGTTAGGGTTAGGGTGAGGGGTGTTAGGGATAAGTGTGATTGGTGTTATGTCTTAGGGATAAGTGTGAGAATGTTAGGGTTAGGTGTTAGGTTGATGGGTGTTATGGATAAGTGTGAGGGGTGTTAGGGTTAGGGTAAGGGGTGTTAGGGATAAGTGTGAGGAGGGTTAGGGTTAGGGTGAGGGGTGTTAGGGATAAGTGTGAGGGGTGTTAGGGTTAGGTTTTAGGGTAAGGGGTGTTAGGGATAAGTGTGAGGGGTGTTAGGGTTAGGTTGAGGGGTGTTATGGATAAGTTTGAGGGGTGTTAGGGTTAGGGTAAGGGGTGTTATGGATAAGTGTGAGGGGTGTTAAGGGTAGGGTAAGGGATGTTAGGGATAAGTGTGAGGGGTGTTAGGGTTAGGGTGAGGGGTGTTAGGGATAAGTGTGAGGGGTGTTAGGGTTAGGGTAAGGGGTGTTAGGGATAAGTGTGAGGGGTGTTAGGGTTAGGGTAAGGGGTGTTAGGGATAAGTGTGAGGGGTGTTAGGGTTAGGGTAAGGGGTGTTAGGGATAAGTGTGAACGGTGTTAGGGTTAGGGTAAGGGGTGTTAGGGATAAGTGTGAGGGGTGTTAGGGTTAGGGTAAGGGGTGTTAGGGATAAGTGTGAGGGGTGTTAGGGTTAGGGTGAAGGGTAATAGGGATAAGTGTGAGGGGTCTTAGGGTTAGGTGTTAGGGTGAGGGGTGTTAGGGATAAGTGTGAGGGGTGTTGGGGTTAGGGTGAGGGGTGTTAAGGATAAGTGTAAGGGGTGTTAGGGTGAGGCATGTTAGGAATAAGTGTGATGGGTGTTAGGTCTTAGGGATAAGTGTGAGGGGTGTTAGGGTTAGGTGTTAGGTTGATGGGTGTTATGGATAAGTGTGAGGGGTGTTAGGGTTGGGTACTAAGGTGAGGGGAGGATGATGATAAGGGGGGGAAGAGACACAGAGGTGTCCTTGCAGCAGAGATCAAAAGAGTCCTTCAGGACTGTATTGCACACTGTGTACAGTAGCCTAGCTATGGTTTTCCCTATTGATGCAGTATCACCTACACTCAGCCTCCTCTCAGTAAGACTGCAAGTTAGTTATGATTCCAAAATGGCTGCTGTACATGAGGTAGAAGGCTCTGTAAGGGATTGTATGCTGCTGATTGGCTGGAATGTGTCTGCTGACTGTGACATGCAGGGTCAAAGTTTGCTCAATGATAAAGTATAGGGGGCGGGTCGAATATCACATATGTTCGCCGCGAACGCGAACATGCTATGTTCGCCGGGAACAGTCCGCCGGCGAACTATTCGCGACATCTCTATTTCTGAATTTCATTTAATGTTAAGCCGAGAGCACATTACAGCAAGATAGCTGTGGGCAATACGCCTTGGGTGCTAGTCAGTAACTTTTACATGAAACTCGTCTAGTGAATTAACTGATTCTGGAATCCTGTAAAAGGGGTTCAAATAAAAAACATTGCCCCTTGCATCTGTCACTGCCAATCTTCCTGTTCCATAGGAGCCTATGCGACTCCTCGCTGTTAATAGGGAGAGATAACACGGACAGGCAGGGGAACCTGTGAAAACACTGCTTGTGAATTTATGAAGCATAGCTGTGTTTTGCTCAAGTAAAATAAATGAATTATAAAACTGCTTGTTTTGACATATTTTATGTACATCAAAAAATATTATTTTGCTTTTAAAAAAAAAAATACTAATTAGTATATTACAATAGAAATAATCATACAATCGTTGTAGAATATGATGTTGTAATGCAATCATTTGCAGTTTATAACTCACTACCGACTTGCCCGTCAAAAAATGACGGTCAATAAAAGAAGTGTTGAAATGCTGTTTGTCACACAATGTGAGTGTACTGTGTGCCTGAAGTAACTAAATTCCTCAGAAATCTACATTACATAAAATAAGAAATACTAAAATTACCAAAAATAAAAAATGTACATTACAGAACAAAAAAAATAAATCTAAGTCACAAAAAATAAAAAAAGGAACATTACAGAAAATAGCAAAATACATTACAACCGCCCCTCACTACAAAATTTGTAAAAAAATTACACACCTGAAAATGAAATACATATAAGACATACATATAATACAACACAATTTAGTAAAATACAATACAACACAATTCAATAAAATACAATACAACACAATTCAATTAAATACAATACAATTCAATTAAATACAATACAATACACCCCTATCTAATATACATGCCACTATCTAATATACATGCCACTATCTAATATAAATGCCACTATCTAATATACATGCCACTATATAATGTAATATACATCCCACTATCTAATATACAATACTATCTAATAATACATCCCCCTATCTATCTATCTATCTATCTATCTATCTATCTATCTATCTATCTATCTATCTATCTAATACACAATACATGCTATCTATATATATATATATATATATATAGCTACCCTAATTGTAAGCTACAATAAAATAATTAAGACCACTTACCTTTGAGATGTTTCTTCAGATCAGCAACCAACGGTAAAAAAGATTTAAAAAAATAATACAACACGTTTACATGAAATAACTAAACGTTCTAAACATTCTAAATATTCTAAACATTATACTCACCTTTCCAGCATGTCCCGTTCCAGCATGTCACGTCCCAGCATGTCACGTCCTCCACGTTCCGTCGTACATCTGTGCGTCTTGTCCGGCGCTACTCCTGTAAAAAAAAACAGTACATTAGTAAACATAAACCAAAGTTAAATAAACACAATCTACATTATACTTACCTTTCCGAGATGCCTCCTCGTCTTCTCCGGAAGCATCCACGCATGAAAAAAAAAAAAAGCAACACACATCCGCCCTGGTGGATGTCTCCGACGCTAATGACCTTCCTATGGAGTGTTTCAGAATAAAATTGGCAATGGCGGCTTCTGATTGGCTGAAAAGGCTGTCTATCAAATTCAGCCAAAGAAATACAATGCTGATTGGATAACACACCTGTCAATCTTTATTTGAACCAATACTAAGGCTTTATTGCCATCAGCCAATCACAATGGAATATACCCCCACGTACTGATTGGTGAAGACATCTGCGCCTTCCCATTGGCTGTAATATTGATTGATATTAACAGTAGCCAATGAGAATGCGCAAATCCTTCACCAATCAGTACGTGGGGGTGTATTCCATTGTGATTGGCTGAAGGCATCTGTGCCTTGTGATTGGTTTAAATAAAGATTGACAGGTGCATTATCCAATCAGAGTGGGATTTTAGGGTGTATCCCTTTGTGATTGGTTCACACATTGGCACCTCCTGATTGGGTGAATTTGATAGACAGCGTTTTCAACCAATCAGAAGGCGCCATTGCTTATTTTCTTCCGGAAAAGTCTCCTGGAGCCTCATTAGCGTCTGCGATGTCCGGGAGTGAGGATGTAAGTACCGTATTTATCGGCATATAACACGCACCGGCGTATAACACACACCTCATTTTAAGAAGGGTATTTCAGGAAAAAAAAAATCAAATAAAGAACTTTGAAGCAAAATCCTCAACCTCAACCTCACTTCTCATCCTCAACCCCCTCCTCAACCTCCCTTCTCATCCTCCCTCCTCAACCCCCTCCTCAAACCCCCCATCCCCCATTTTTTTTTTTATACGAGGTGTGGTAGAAGAGTATCCGGAGGAGGCCAGAGACATCGGGGGAGGTAAGTATAATGTAGATTATGTTTATTTTATTTTGATGTATGTGTATTAATGTTGTGTTTTTTTTAACAGGTGCCGCGCCGGAGAAGGATTAAAAGAATAAGGACGTGACATGCCGGAAAGGTGAGTAGAATATTTAGAATGTATAGAACTGTAAACGTGTTGCACTAATTTTTTTTTTTTTCGTAGGTGGCTGATCCCAATGGACATCTGCAAAGGTAAGTAGTCTTAATTATTTTATTTTAGCTTAGACTTAGATTAGTTAATATATAGATAGCATTTATTGTATGTTAGCTATGGGTATGCGTTTTATATAGATAGCATAGGATGTATTGTAGATAAATTGTGGTATTTATTTTGATAGATTGGGGATGTATTATTATATAGATAGCATGTATATTAGATTATGCTATTTAGATAGATTGTTTGATGTATATTAGATAGTGCTGTATTGTAATTGTATGTATTTGTATTGTATGTATTTGTAATATATGTATTTCCTTTTCAGGTGTGTATTTTTTTTTTTCTGTAGTGAGGGGGGGGGGGTTGTAATGTTTTTCTTTTTCTGTAATGTTCCTTTTTTTTATTTTTTGTGACTTAGGTTTTTTTATTTTCTGTAATGTAGTTTTTTTTTTTTTTTGAGTTAGGTTTTTTATTTCATGTAATGTAGATTTTTTTGTGTGACTTTAGGCTTTTTTATTTTCTGTAATTAGAGTGGTGGGGGTTAATAGGGGGTAGGTAGTGTAGATGTTAATAGGTTAGTGTAGAGGGTGTTTAGTTGATATTTAATGTTTTATTGGGGGTGGTATAGTGCAGTATAGTGTTTATACTTAGTGTCATGATGGTCCTTGAAGACCATCATGGCACTTATGTGGTTAATGTAGTGTTGTAACAGGCCCATAAGGGTGTTAATATACCCTTATGGGACTGATGGGGTTAAATAGAGGCTTATGGAGGTCTGTACCTACCCCCATGAGTGACCGGGTTAATGAAGGGCTTATAGGGGTCTGTATTGACCCCCATGAGTGACAGGCTTAATGAAGGGCTTATGGGGGTCTCTATTGACCCCCATGAGTGACAGGGTTAATGATGGGTTTATGGGGGTCTGTATTGACCCCCATGAGTGACAGGGTTAATGAAGGGCTTATGGGGGTCTATATTGACCCCCATGAGTGACAGGGTTAATGAGGGCTTTATGGGGGTCTGTATTGACCCCCATGATTGACAGGGTGACAGTGTATATTTTTTTTCTTTTACAACGGGTCCTTTAAGGATCTTTACGGTCCTTTAAGGACCTGTAACGCAGGAATTTTTATTGCAGCGGGGGTCCCCGATCGCGTGCAATCGTGAACCCCACTGCGATGGTTAATGTGGGGTTAATGCAGGGCTCCGTGCTTATCTCGGATCCCCTGGGGTTAATGCGGGTTTACGAGCTTATCTCGGATCCCTTCTTGGGTAAGTTGTAGGTGGCTGGGCGGTCCTGGGTCTTTGAGCCTCGTTTTCATTTGTTTGGGCGGCCATTTTTTCTCTCGCTTAGGGGATTTTCGTGTGTCTGAACTCGGGAATTTGGACTTAAATGGAGGTGTAACTTCACTTTTAGAGGTCCTGGGTGCCCCCCTTGCTATTGGTAAGTTTTTTATGTAGTTTGTGTGAGTATTTGGTGTGTTTTCACTGTTTTTAGTTGCGCGCGTGTCGGCCGTTATAGCCGGATTCTTAGTGCGTGTGGGTGTTTGTTACGTTAGGTTGGTTTCCGAGGTGGGTTTAACGGCTCGCCTCGCTACGCGGCGCTCATTGCCTCATTCCCTAAGTGCTTTGCGAGGACCCGCATTTGCGGAGACGTTGGGATGCTCCACCACCGCAAATGCGGCCCCTCGCTTCGCGAGGACCCGTATTTGCGGAATCGAGTGCCGCAAGCGTGAGCAACGGCTCTGGCTGGCTCGCATGCTCACAACTATATATGTGATTCTTAAGCATCTGTAGCTTGAAAGTCTATTCAAAGTGGCACATCTACATGACAACTTGAAAAGGCATGGACACCATTTTACAAATATGAAATTGCAGCACATAGTACGTAAGTTATCTAAATAAAAAAGCATTTTTAAAAATAAATGGCAAGTGTGATTCCTACTTAATTAGAGCGGTTAGCAGGGAAAGATAAGCAAGAGGGGCATATTTAATAAACTATCACAGAAGCTGCAATAGGGAGAGAAGGGATGTGATGGGATGTGATGATAATTTTTTCATAAGAAAGAGGGCACATTGAAGCAGTATTATTCTTAGTGAAACCTTCTCAGAAAAGTACAAGGAAGGTGTTGGAAAACATGTTTGATTTAGCCTATTATTTAAATTTAGATATCCCATGCCCCTTTAATTACATTCTTAGAGGATAATACATTAAAGTACCACAGTAATGTGGTGAAAACTACTGATGCTTATAAATCATATCATAAAATACCAACACTTGAGAAAGTCTTAAATTTACATTTGATGCAGCCCTATTAAATTCGGGCTACATGTTAAAACGTAGCTCGTAATGTAGCTCTTAGGACTTACTGCTATTAAATCAGCTCCCTAAAGCAGGCCGCTGCCGATCTGCGGGTTTGCAGCGTAAAAAGCCTACGGGATAAGCAACCTTGAACTTCACAGCCGTAAATCCTTTGATCTGTCAAGCCCATTTCCAATGTAGCTATTCAATTGCAACAAAGTCACTCGCTAGCTAGCCCATAACCCCGCAAATGTAGCCCAAATCCCAACGTGTGCTAGAGAGAACTCGCAAAGGGGGTAAAGTCCAATACGTAGCACTTGAAATGCAAATAAAAACACACTGTTGTACTATTATTAAAAGGGAAAGTGATGTTAGGTCTTAGAATTAATAGCACAACATTCTCAAGCCTGCAAATCGGACCAGAAAAATACTTTATTTCATGTAAAATTTTTGTGTAATATCAATCCTGGCAACCAATTTGTTAATACATATACTGTAACTTGCATGTCATAGAATATCATTTTTACAGCTTTATTAATATTGCACTATAAGTGGAATGTGGGTCCGATAATAATAATAATAAAAGTGCATGTGATCAAGTTAAGTTTTTCAAAATATCTTACTATAAATATGACACTGCAGTTGTCTTTAAAGTAACAATAATCAATACATTACTGCACAGCCATTGTACTGAAGCCAATACAAGAGGTCCCCGGGTTACAGATGACCTGACTTACAGACTGTAGCGTGAGTTTTGGTGGGCGGCTGTCTCTTGGCAGGCTTGTTGTTGTGCCATGTTCTTTACATTTGGTTATGATATATTTGTTGGTGCTCCTGGGGATCATCAAAGATTTGGATATTTTTTTTATAACCTAACCCGGACTTGTACTTCTCAACAACATTGTCCCTTACTTATTTGGAGAGTTCCTTGGTCTTCATGGCAGTGTTTGGTTAGTGGTGCCTCTTGCTTAGGTGTTGCAGCCTCTGGGGCCTTTCAAAAAAGGTGTGTATATGTTATGACTGATCATGTGACACTTAGATTGCACACAGGTGGACATCATTTCACTAATTATGTGACTTCTGAAGGTAATTGGTTGCACAAGAGCTTTTTATGGGCTTCATAACAAAGGGGGTGAATACATACGCACATGCCAATTTTCTGTTTTCTACTTTTTAAAAATAGTTTTATGAATATACATTTTTTTTCTCATTTCACTACACCAACTTAGACTATTGTGTTCTGATCCATCATATACAATTCAGATTAACAAAACATTGAACTTAAGGCTGTAATGTAACAAAATAGGTAAAAAGTTGAGGGGGTGAATACTTTTACAAGGCACTGTATATATGTTTGCACTGGGGCAAGGGGGCAAGCTCAGGGATAGCCCCGGGTGGCAAAAGCTCTAGCTACGCCACTGCTTACAGATGACCCGACTTACAGATGACCCGACTTACAGACATTCCATACTAAAGAATGGGCTCTGAAGGCTTTTTGTATGAGTTTGTGTTTATGTTCTGTATTTTTGAATTAAAAGAAATAGCACAATAGTTTCTGTAACTTATTATCACAATACAGGGGTATTATTATAATAACACTCTATTATTATTATTACTACCACATAAGAAGCATTATAGTATTATTATTATTATTATTATTCATCAGGGATCCGAGTTACATACAAATCCAACCTAAAGACTTTCTCATGAACGTATCTCGTCCATAACCAGACTGTATATGTTTCCCTGTAATAGTGCCAGTAATGACTATCTCAGCTTTCCACATAGTACAAGTAAGCCACCAACTTGCTTTATGTTCTTTTTCACATAGTTTCCCACATTTCATCTAGATTAATGCAATAGTTCTTCCATTTATAGAGATACCACTTGAAAAACCTTGTTGGTCCATTCAAGTTTCCTCTTGGATCAAACCTCAAAGACTTTGTTGACATCAGTATTTTATTCTGACCACGTGAAGATGGTTTCTATTTTTCAGATTAGAGCATGTATAAACCAATTGCGTATTAAACTTTCATGTTTCTTCGTTGCTTTGATGGTTTACAGATTCCAGGCTAATAGGTTGCCCTCCCATTCATTCTAACATTGGAATGATACATTTTAATTTGAATGATAATTCTGTTTTGAAGATATAATTAAGAGCACATTTGCAGAAAAAAAAACAATAATTTTGGTCTTTTTTTCCTCTGTTGTGCAGATGATGAACAACAATTTTTGTAAACATCTGTAAATAATTAAGTGATGGCACTTTAATAAGTGCTTCCTTCACCTTCATCTGGGATTTTCTGGAGAAACTGCTCAGTAATCCTACTTCAGGAAAAGAATGACTCTCTTTTATTGCTCAGGAATCATTTTCTATTATGTGTAGCTGCTTTATAGGATGATTAAAGGCAATCTGCCCACATTAAATTCAGTGACGCCTTTAGAAAGTTCTCCCACACCCTTTACTGTGAACATTTTAAGATAGTTTATGGTTTAGCAACATGAATATCTGATATTGCTGTTGCAAAAACTTTTTTTTAATTTTAAATTATATTTAAAAATGTCAAATAGTATAAAAAATGTATACAATGCAAAATAGTACATTCCAGGGTAAAATATGTATTAGATATAATAAGAGGACTCCATCAATTTAAACAAACCTATATGTATATATATATATATATATATATATATATATATATATATATATATATATATATATATATATATATATATATATACACATACACACACACACATATATTATTTGCTATACTACTGTATGGTGGAGCCTTCTAACTCTCTTTTGCCACCATAAATTAAATGATTTATATCTCCCCACAAAATTTACTACACAAGCTAGGAACTAGCCCCACTCTGATGAGAGGCAGTAAACCTTGAAACAGCTGTACATGGATAGGTTTCCTGGCTTGCGTATAATCCATCGTGAGCTTTGCTTAAAACTGATGCAGCAGGTATATGCTTAAAATAAGCCATGTTTAAAATGCAAAATAAAGTTTAAATGGAAGCTGTGGGATCAATTTAAATCTCTGTCCACCTAAAAATGTAAATAAGGAAGGAATATTTATCCCCCTGAGCCTCCTAGTGTCCAAATGGTTTGTGTTGTTATTTATGTAATTTAATGTGTCTTATTTGTGATGAGAATGAGACAAAAGATACTTAAACATATTTGGGTATACATCAACTTAAGCATGATTTTATAATTGTGTATAATGTTTTGTGATATGAAAATAAAAAAATAAAATGGTATTGGATTACAAGAGCGAAGCCTTTGTGGGCAAATTTGCATGTACCTGCCCAGGTTCCCAGAAGGTAGTGGAATAACTGTGTTTTCTTAGAATTCTAAACAGGAAACACATTTTTTAACTTTTTAACTCTAAAATTAAATGTTTTAGACGTTCAAATGTGAACACAGATGTTCTATTTATTTACTGTACTACTGTACGGTGGAGGGCCTCTATCGCTCTTTTGCCCACCATATTATATATGATTGTCGTGGTGAACTACCTCCCCAACAAAATCTACTACACAACCTTGGAACCGGCCCCATGGTTCCTAAATTAAATGATATAGACATGAAAAATACAAAGGCAAGGTTTATTTATTTATTTATTGTTTCTGAAACATTTTGTTTATTAGTAAGTTTTGATATTGAAAAGACCATAGAGGGAAAAATTGCTAAAAAATAGTATTAGTAAATATATTTGTATTAGAATGAAGTTGACCAGGATGTAATGAATTTAATTATGAGTCCTACCTTCCAAGAATATTGCCCACACATAGATCCCGTTCAACCCTCTTCAGAGCCAGCTTCACAAATATGGTAATATTTGGAACAATTTTTTTAGTCCAAAGCTTTAATATCAATTTCTGTGCAATATTCTTGTCATGGTGAAGGGGCTTGTGTACCCTAATGAAGCTGTGAGCTATACCATGTAGGGTCACCCAAGATTGGCAGGAAAGTAATTCAAATTGTGGTCCACTTGAGAAGGAACTGACAACCCACTTCAGTATGTTTACCAAAAAAAAAAAACATATGGAAAGCACAACCAGACACACAATGTGCCTGGTGTGCTTCGGTCCATAGGGTGACGGAGAGTCAGACACGACTAAAGGACAAAACAGCAACCTTACATATATTCAAGAGAGTGTTCCAAAAATAAAATTATAATTTTTAAATATCTAAACAACTACAAAAAAATACAATGTAAACACAAATTCTATATTTTGACACTTTTGTATTATTTTTTCTTTACTATGTGGCTTTATTTTGCTTTCTTCACTGCTTCTTTCTGTTACTTTATCACATGTGTGTCCTTGAAATCTGTTTTCTGTTAAGTTCTGGTTAGAGTACTGGCAGATGTAACTGCCACCTTCTGATTGTAAAGACAGACACATCCTGTACAAAGTAGATCTCAGGAAGTTGATCAGCTGAAACCAAAGTGGTAGATTCCACAGAATCATAGTTGCATATAAAAGGTAATAAATTAGAGGCTGTATTTGTTTTTTGCGTTCTTAAAACATGCTACAGATTATTAAGTGTAGTTCTTCAGAACAGTACATTTTAAAAATTTGATCACAGTAGTACTTCAATTTTTACAAGTCGGTTCCGGAAGTCTCCAGAAGTTTCTAATATTTGGAAAGAACCAACAAGCATGCCATATTTGCACATTAAACAAGCCAAATGTAGGCAGGCATTTGATATATTCTGATTAAATTTAACTAGAGTCCCGAGTTGTGGAATATACTTTTTTCGCAAGAGCCTTATTTGCATACAGTCATTTTAGAAACAATGTTTATAGAGTTGTTGTTGAGTCCTTTAGTTGTGTCCGACTCTTGTGACCATATGGGCCGAAGCACGCCAGGCACATTTGTCTGTGTTTCTGGTGGTGCTTATCTATATGGTTTTCATGACAATTATACTAGAGTGGGTTGCAAGTTCCTTCTCCAGTGGACCGCAATTTGTCTGACCTCTTTGCTATGACCTGTCCATCTTGCTTGACAATCAGGGGTGGAGCTACCAGTGGTGCAGGTGGTGCAGTGCACCAGGGCCCTCCTCTGGGGGAAGGGCCTGTGCTGTGTAACTTTGTTTGCATTAAATTGTTTCTGTATTGTAAGTCCCCCTGGGGCCCTCTACCCGGATCAAACAACCACGCCGCACCCTTGGCCCTCCCTGGGCCCCGCTGTGCTTCCCTGCCCACACCTCCCTGGCTGGAAATGGGTGCGTGTCTGTTTAAAAAGGAGCATTTCTACTGCGATGGTAGAGTGAAGCAGTTCAGCATGCTGGGGATGTGTATCAGGGAAGAAGTTAGAGAGCAACAGCTGCACATTCTCTAGCTCCGCCACTTGTGCCCATACATGATATAGCTCACAGCTTCATTGAGCCTACTCTTTAAAACACCTTCTGGTGTTTTAAAGAGTAGGCTGGAAGAAAATATATAAATACAACCCTAAGCCCTAATTCTTTGCATGATTCCCAAGCCATCCCATACTGTAGCAGAGATTAATTCCTAAAGTAATTGTGTAGACCTGTAAATCAAGAAGAAGACGTCCGCTTGCAACGGCCAACCCCACCCTGGCTACATCAAGGCTGTTATTCTTTCATCTTATCAGCTATTAAATGCCTGAATTATACCCTAGACAGGTTCATGCCTTTAACATGTTTAATAATGTAGTGATATTATGCTTTAGTATTTTTCAAATTTTTTATAATTCTGCCTTGCAGCTATTTCTCTGCTGGTGATCATCTGCAGCATATAACCTTGTAATATCTGTTGGCTCTTGCCTTGAAATAATACGTTTAGATGTTTTTATATAGTTTGCATGCTGTGTTGGACGTGGTGTGATACACAAATATGATGTCTATATTGTTATAATAATGTAGAGAATTAATTTATGGTGAAATGATTTACCAAGATGATAGAAAACAAATTCATGGATTAAAATATTTATACAAAAAGATGTGATGAATTATAGTTAAAGGGGCAGCAAAATAAAAGTGTAAGTGACAAGACCAGTTGACCAGACAATTTTACTTAATATCAATTAACTTTCTGGCATAAAAATGCATTTTTTTTATTTTGCCTTATACATATTTATGCAGGTCTAAACTTGAACAACTGCTTCTGAATCTATCTTGTCATGGTGAAGGGGCTTGTGTAGCTCAATGAAGCTGTGAGCTATACCATATAGTGCCACCCAAGATGGGCTGGTCATAGCCGAGAGCTCAGACAAATAATGGTACACTGGAGAAGGAACTGGCAACCCACTCCAGTACCTTTCCCAAGAAAACCATATGGATGATCACAACCAAAAACACAGACAGATGTACTTGACGTGGTGCGTTTTTATGGTCACAGAGAGTCGGACACAACAACAAAACTTGTACATAAGCAAGCATATTGTAAATATGAATATTCACATGTAACCACAAAAAATTCTGCTTAATATCCATAATATTATCAAATTTTCCTGATATGTTTTTGTGCATCTTGTATTTCCAGAAGCTCTTCTCTTTTTGAATATGTATTAACCGCAAAAAAAATATTTACTTTCAGTCTCTTTTTCAAACCATTCTTAAGAAGCTAAATGACATTCAAGAGCTCTGTAAATAGACTGAAAACTTCAACCCTGTGTGTGTATTTTTAACTAATTTCTGTTATACCTTACATGTTTATTTAGTCTGGCATTTTATATATATATAAAACGAACACACAGCACTTTGGACATGTAATTTTCTTTCACTACAGTGGAAAATAAATAAATATATGTGTATGTATGTGTGTGTAGGGCTCCTAACTTCTACTCCTACTAAATCCATCCTCTGCTATGCCTTAAAGCTGTGTAATACAGCAGGTAAACAGTTGTGCTTCTTCTTAAAGCAACAAAGATGTACCAGTTAAAACCGTGCTCAAGATTGAGGACCAGTGCCATTAATAGTCATTTTGCCTCTACTGGAAATTTGTTTTTGGAATTTTTTTTTATTTAATTGCTCAAGGACCCCATGGTAGTAGTTAGGGTACCATGGGATCTTTAGGGTCCCTAAGCATAGGAGGTTCGGTTTATGTACAATGGGCATCCTAGGCAGTGGCGTAGCTAGAGCTTTTTCCCCCCGGGGCTGTCCCTGAGGTTGCCGCCCCCCTCAGTATGAACATATACAGTATATAGTAACTTTATATATATATATATATATATATATATATATATATATATATATATATATATATATATATATATATCCCCTTCTCTCTCACTCTCCCCATCTCTCTCTCCTCCCTGTCTCTCTATTGGTCATTCTCTATTGCTCCCTCTCCCTCCACTCCCGCTCCACTCCCCCTCTCTCTGACCTCCCTCTCTTCCTCCCTCTCTCTCTCTCTCCCTCCCTTTACCCTCCATCCCTCTCTCTCTATCTCCCCTCTCTCTCTCTCCCTCCCTCTCTATCTCTCAGTCTCCCCTCCCCTATCCCCTCTCTCTCCTTCTCTCTCTTTCTCCTCTCTCTCCCTTCACCATCTTCCTCACTTCATTCCCTCCTCCTTTTTCCCCTTTCTCCCTCCCTCTCTCCTCCTCCTATTTCTCCTTCCTTCTCTCCCTCTCTCCCTCCTTATCTCCCATCTCTTCTTACCCCTCTCTATCTTCCCTCTCCTTCCCCTCTCCCTCTCTCTAACCCTCTCTTCACTCTCCCTCCCTATCTCTCATTCTCTCTCACTCTCTCACTGCCCTCTCCTTCTTTCTCCCTTTACTTTCTCCCCTCCCCTCTCCCCCCTCCTCTCCCCAACTCTCTTTCTCTCCCTCCCACTCTTTCTCTCCCTTCAGTCTGTCCTCTCTCTCTCTCCCTTGCTTCTCTCCATTCGGTCTGTTCCCTCTCTCTCTCTGTCCCTCTCTTCCTTTGTTCTCTGTCCCCTTATCTCTAACCCACCCTCCCTTGTCTCTGCCTCTCTCCCTCCCCTCCAACTTCCCTTACCTGCTTGCTCGCAGTCTGGGCTCCTTCAATGATGGCTCCTCCCACTGCCGGCTCCTCCTGTCCCGGGTCAGAGGAGAGAACACACAACCACAGCCTGGCTCCCCCTAACACCCTTGGCTGCACCCCCCCGCCCCCGGTCTGAAATTGGTGTGTGCCTGTTTAAAAAGAGCATTTCTACTGAAGCTCCAAGAGATGGTAGTGTGGAGCAGTTCAACATGCTGGGGATATGTATCAGGGAAGAAGGAAAAGAGCAAGGGCTACAAAGTGGCATCAAATTACAGGACGGATTCTGTAAGGGAGCAAGAGAGGAGATAGGGTTGGGTGCCGAAATGGGTTAGGTGCTGTGTGGGGATGGATGCTGATAGGGGATGGCTGCTGACAAGGACTGGGTGGGGATGGATGATAAGAAGGGCGGGTGCTGTGGGGGCATGATGTTTATGATGTATAAATGTATATATATAGTTGAATAATCAGAGTATTGCAGTGAATAGTGATACCTTTTTTATTGGACAAACGTATTCATAATAAAGCGACGAGCTTACTCTGATTATTCAAATGGATTACTGGACATTCACAGCTACTTCACTCTTAATATATATATATATATATATATATATATATATATATATACATTTAGTAAGGAAAAATAGCCATGCAATCTATAATCTTAATTTAGCAAATGTAGGGGTATCAGATATTGAAAGGGATTTGGGAGTGCTTGTGGACAACCACCTAGGGAACAGTGCTCAAAGCCAAGCAGCAGCTGCAAAGGCAAGTAAAATATTAGCATGTATTAAGAAGGGTATAGAAGCAAGGGAAGCAAATATAATTCTCCCACTATACAAATCCCTAGTACACCCTCATTTGGAATATGGAGTACAATTTTGGGCACCGTTTAATAAAAAAGACATATTAGAGCTGGAAAAAGTACAGAGAAGGGCTACAAAACTAATATAAGGCTTTTTCAAGTGAACTTTTTGTAGCAAGCGATTTTCAACTGACAAGAGGACACCCTTTGAGGTTTGAGGAAAAAAGATTTCACCTTAAACAAAGAAAACGGTTCTTCACAGTTAGGGTGGTTAAACTGTGGAATTCTCTACCAAAGGAGGTGGTAACAGCGAATTCGATAGATAACTTCAAAAAGGGGTTAGATATATTTTTGAATAAAGAGGGCATTCAAAGCTATCCTAGATAACTAGCGAAGGAATATTGATCCAGGGAGAAATCTGATCGCCAGTTTCTGAGGTCATGAAGGAATTTTGTTTTTTTTCCCCCTTATGAGACAATTGTCAAAGTTTCAATGTTTTTTTTTTTCTGTTTGCCTTCCTCTGGATCAATTAACAATTAATAATAAATAGTCCTCATTAAAAAGATCAATAGAGATCTAAAAAGGTGGAACTTGATGGACTAAATCTTTATTCATCCTCCAATACTATACTATTAATAATTATTTAATCAACAAATTAATTAATAACTAATCCGCATATTGCAGATCAGAGGAGATCTTAAGAGGTTGAACTTGATGGACTGAAAGTCTTTTTTCAACCTTAATTACTATGTAACTATGTAACTATGTAACTATGTAACTATATATATATATATATATATATATATATATACAAGAGGTCGTGGGGTGGCAATGAGGGTCTTGGGAAGGTTTGCTGTTATTGGAACAAGTCTGTGGGAGGGGAGCCCTTACCGGGAAGGGATCTGGGGGAGGAGCACTGAGTGAGGGCCCAGCACAGAACATTTTTTACAGCCCCCGCGCAAGAACGGGACCCAAAACTTTTTTTTTTGCACCAGGGCCCTTCATTTTCTAGCTCCCCCACTGATCTAACTCATGGTCTCATTCCAAGGAAACTCCAGCCATGATATCCGACAATAGACAATAATTTGAGCACTACGGCATTGGATACTGATCCAGGGACTATGCTCTTATTCTTTATACATAGCAACTACAGAGCAGCACACAATTACCGAAACAAGGCCTCAAAAGGGTTGCTAATCAGGTTTGTGATAGATCAAGGTGATACAAGATTTATTATTTTATTTCAAGTTAAGAATCAGGCACAAATTTAAATTTAGGCTACGAGATCTTTAATGGCAAATAATGTGTGATCTATTACAGTAAAGGAGTTGAGCTTTGGTCAAGCACCAGGGGATGATCCAAGTTTAAAAAATAGCATTTGCTATTCAGTGAGATTAAATAGTTTATGCCATTGAAAGCAACCAATGGTACACATTCTCAAAGAGTATCAGGAAAGGACTTTTCAGTTAAAGTGCATTTTCTGTGAGTTCCAAATAAAATATAGTCTACCATGTTGTTCAAACAACCATGGCCTCCAACTTTGTATTGCTGTTACATTATGATATACCAACCACAGGATTTGCTTTGCATCCGATAAATTTGTAGCAGAAAAAGGCAAAATAGGGCACTTTTTTATGAGTAAGTGCAAAGACAAAATCCCATGTTTTATACATCCAAGGCTTTATTTCATTTTCACTGTGACCAATTAAGTTCATATATACAGATGCTCTGTCAGTGCTTTACTACCGTCTAGACTTTACTTCAGATGATGTAACCTCTAATTGTTGTAATGACTGCAGCAATTTTAAGGGGATGGGTGATTAAAGTGTCATTCAAATTTAACAAAAAAATGTTCTGTATATGGAGTAGAATAATTATATTTTTAAGTGTAAATACCCCAGAAAACATTTGTTTACTTACATTCTTTTTTTTAGAAATGTGAGGTCAGCATACAATTGCATATCCATTGGTTCCTCTAGCCTTAGACCATTTTAGTCACAGAGACTATGGCAATTATGAGAAATGAGACAGACACTTTTCTCAGACAGGTTTCACTGTAAGCCCTGTCATATCACAAAAGGGATTAACCAGAAAATATCCTTCATGTGTTTGAAGGGCAATTCTAACATAATGTAAGTATTCATTATACAATAGTTATTTAACTTGCCTTTTTTGACTACAAGAAGTCAGTACGTTAGAAGAACCATATGAAGTGTTTTACAGAAAAATCAGAGGAAACTACTAAAATAATTGAATCTGATCTGTAAGCCAACTAGGGCTTAAAACTTCTGAGCTGCCACCTGATTATCTTGGTGGCATTAATATAAACTTAAAGAACCACCAAGAAGAATTGTACTTGTTTATCACAACAAAATTAACAGCTGTGTAAGCTTGTACTAAAAAACATATTTTGGAAAAATTTAAATTTGTAAGAACTCCATTCCTAAATATAGGAATCCATATTGTGTTTGTTATAAAACGTCCTCAGAGCTGGATCATTAGAGTGTGTGTTTTGTATAGCAATAGAGTGGGGAAGGAGGAAACAGAGAGTTTTTTTAAATTGATACTGGCCCAGAAGACTACTCCCAGGAAATGCAACACCAACTGGTGTTCATCAAGGGTCCAGAAGAGTCACCAAAATTTATGTTTTCTAATTAAAAATTAGCTTCATGACTTTTTTCCTGCTCAATTATGCTCTTAGTCAGACTCAAAGTTTCCAAACATACATATTTTCATCGAACAGTGTTTTTTAAATTAAATGTCATCTTCAAGTCTTGGTGCAATAAAATGAGATCTATAAGAATTCTCCATGCAAATTTAAATACAATAACATTAACCTTTTGCAGAAAGCCAATCTATAGACCCTATACTCTTTTTTTTTAAAGAAATTTAATATACAGTATATATATACAGGTAGTCCTCATTTTAGAAAAAATAAAAATGCTCAACTTTAAATACAGGATTTGAAGTAAAGGAACAACACAGCCAATCAGAGATGAGAGCTATTCCCATCTACCATCTAAGCCAATAAGGTGGCCAGAGATATGACTTGGGAAGCCTTCAGTTCATTTTTGGTATACTATTATTGGGCCACTATTTTGCAGTGTAGGTTTTAACTAAAAACTGTTGACCAAATTAATAAAATAAGATTTACCATGTATAGTAAGAGAAGTCCAATTAAGAAACAAAGATGGTGGTCATGAGGCATTTTAGTAGCAAGGTTCGTAATTCACATCTTGAAGTAAGTGCTGCAGAATGAAATCAAGAGGTAGAGCAGCAGGTGTAAGGCAGACACAACATTACCTGCAGCATTTACACAGAAGGATAATTATTCCCCTGATCTCATTATTATGCCATTGTCAAAAATGATCAACACAGGGGTCTTACAGTGACACTTACAAAAACTTAGTCTGAACATATAAAAATAAATGTGCAAAATGTTTTTTTTTTATGAATTATGTTTAGTTTGATTATTTTATGCTGTTTTACATGTAATTCATTTATGTTTATAAAATTCTGTTTTATACCTCTACCATTCATTTCAGAGCGTTAAATGTAATACTTTTATATTATTTATGTCAATTTGAGTGGGGCCTGAAAAATAAATCATTGACTTTCCATTGAATAACATTAAATGATTAGGTCCATTTTTTAAGAACATTTCATTAAAGAATGGAACCCTGTCATAAACCGAGGGAGAGAGAAAGAGAGGGAGAGACAGAGAGGGAGAGAAAGAGAGAGAGAGAGAGAATAAAGAGTACATCTGTGTTCACATTTGAACATCTAAAATAAGTTAAATAATGTAATTCCTGCTAAGAATTCTCAGAAATACAGTTATTGCACTGCATACTATGAATCTGGTGCAATGACATGCAAATGAGTATATAAAGTTTTCACTCTTTAATTCAATATCATTTTAAACATGGCTCCTTTTATGCATACCATTGTGCTCAAAACTTTGCATACCCTGGCAGAAATTGTGAAATGTTGGCATTTATTTAGAAAATATGACTGATCATGCAAAAAAAAATATTTTATTGAAGGACAGTGATCATTAACAAAAAAAAATAGAGGTGCTCAATCAGAGAACGAACCAACCTCAATAGGTTAGTTCTATGGCCATGATAACCCAATCTGAGAGCAACCTCTTTTAGCTCACTTGTGCCCTTCACAGGGAGAAATATCCTGTAGTATATCAGTCTGGTCCCACTCACTAGAGTGGTCCAGCCCTGAAATACCAGGCAATTCTACCCTGAACAAGAGAAACAGCAAACCCCAGACGTACATTTCGGCCTTCATTGGGCCACGTCAGTGAGGTGTAGCTGATATCTCCCTAAGGCACAGTGAGCAAGGGGTCCACGTCTGCATTTCCCTATCACCCTTAGGGAGACTAATTCCTAAGGGTCATTTGAATAACTAAAAAACAAAATAAAGGTGCTCAGTCAGAGAACAAACTAACCTTAATAGGTTACTTCTGTGGACATGATAACCCACTCTAAGAGCAACCACTTTTAGCTCAATTGTGCCCTTCACAGGGATAAATATATTGTAGTATATCAGTCTGGTCCCACTCACTAGAGTGGTCCAGCCCTGAAATACTAGGCAATTCTTCCCTAAACAGGAGAAACAGCAAACCCCAAATGTAAGTTTTGGCCTTCATTGGGCCTTGTCAGTGAGGTGTAGCTGAACTCCCTAAGGCACAGTGAGCAAGGGGTTCACATCTGGAGTCCCCTATACCTCTTAGAGAGATTAATCACGAAGGGTAATTTGCATAAACAAAACAACAGTCAGAGGTGCTCAATCAGAGAACAAACTAGCCATAATAGGTTAGTTCTATGGACATGATAAGCCAATCTGAGAGCTTCCTCCTTTAGCTCACAGACTAATATACTACAGGATATTTCTCCCTGTGAAGGGCACAAGTGAGCTAAAAGAGGTTGCTCTAGGAGCGGCTTATCATGCCCAACCTATTATAGTTAGTTAGTTCTCTGATTGAGCACCTCTGACTGTTGTTTTGTTTACAGCGATCATTAATTAAAAATTAGCAATTAATCTGCATATTGCAGATCAAAGGATATCTAAAAAGGTTGAACTTTATGGACTAAAAGTCTTTTTTTAAACTCAATTACTATGTAACTATATGAAGCCATTTATTATCACATAGATGTTTGGCTTCTTTTTAAATCATAATAATAACAGAAATCACCCAAATGGCCCTGATCAAAAGTTTACATAACCTTGAATGTTTGGCCTTGTTTCAGACACACAAGGTGACACACACAGGTTAAAATGGCAATTAAAGGATAATTTCCCACACCTGGCTTTTTAAATTGCAGTTAATGTCTATGTATAAATAGTCAATGAGTTTGTTAGCTCTCACGTGGATGCACTGAGCAGGCTAGATACTGAGCCAGGGAGAGCAGAAAATAACTGTCAAAAGATCTGCATAACAAGGTAATGGAACTTCATAAAGATGGAAAAATATATAAAAGTACATCCAAAGCCTTGAAAATGCCAGTCAGTACTGTTCAATCACTTATTAAGAAGTGGAAAATTTGGGGTTCTCTTGATATCAAGCCAAGGTCAGGTAGACCTGGGGCCATATTAAATTCCAAGCCCGCAGCAGCACTGCGGGCTTGAAATTCCTCTGATTTACAGAGCGATAAAATTAGCCAAGCCTGCAACAGACATGGCCGACATCCAAACCATAAAACATTCTTGCACACGTTGCATTTGCGGCCGTGAACATGATCAATTAGTCAAACTTGTGGTTACGGGTTTAGATGAAGCCAGTTGTAAAAGAGATTGTCATCATTACGTCACTGAAAAATGGAGGTTAGATTTCAATTCCTTATGGGTTTGAATTATGAGTTTTGATCGGACTATCATATTTTAGCCAATCAAAATCGAGAATTTGAATTGCTCCCACCTAATTTCTAATTGGTTAAAAGTCTACCCAATAAGAATGCAAAGACTGAAATCTGTGCATTCTGATTTGTAAGTAATCATAGGGCTCTATTTTTCCTTATCTGATTGAAATGTCAGACAGTCAGAATAGGGTTTCCTGCAAGTGTTACTCTTTTCTGATTGTCTACCGAAACAGCCAATCAGAGAAGAGAGTTTTAACTAACATGGTAACGGGTTATTCTTTGCTTCCATGGGGTCCATAAGAACTTCTATAGAAAGACTTTAGATTACCATGGGGGTCCTATGGAGAGGGGTTAGTCTTTAGTGCATGGTGGTCTCTAGGGACTCTCATGGTTAGGGTTAGAGAGGTTATAGAGATCCATAGGGATTCCCATGGGGTCATTAAACCCCCACCCCAAAGCACAAGGGGTGGGGGAAAGGGGACCAAATTGCCTCAGTGTATTGATGGGGGACTCCGGGAGATACCAAGACTCAAATGGGGTAGGGGGTATTAAGGGGGATTCAAAAGGATACCTGGGCTCGTAGGGAGTAGTAGGTATTGAGGGAGGATTCATGGGCATACAAGGACTCATAGGGGTAGCGGGTCATAAGATAATAGCTCCTTAATTGTGTCATATTTTAACAATTAAGCCTCAAATACGATGCAATTAAGGTGTTAGCTCCTTCATAGCGTCAAATTTTAGGCATTGTTTCTCAGAGTAATTTTCGGAAGACATGTTTGTAAGAGTTGCTAATTAATAACCTCTAATGCCTAAATTATGTATTCAAAACATACTTTACTGTCATGGATCTAAATGATGCCATGAAAATGACGAGATGTAAATGAATAAAAATAATATAAGTTGGTTGTTTCCAGGTTTAGTTGTATACATAATTATTACACAATCTTCTGCTCGTCTCTAAAGCATACTTTGTATTTATTTTTACAATGACTAATACAAGCACTCAATGAAACAGCTTTTCTTATTCCTTTGTAAGGATATTTTCTTGTGTCTCTGGATTTGTAATTACTTTACCCTCAGGATATGTGGTGAGTGAGCCTGAACTAGTAACTGAAGAATTTCTGTATATCCACTTTTGCGTAATTATTATTTTCATATATAGAGCTTACCAGGTATGTAGTCACAGTATTATGCAAGACAGATGATACAAATTTAATGTAATGTATAGTAAACACTGAAGAGGAGTTTAATGGACAGAATATATACAAACAGAATATGTGTATACACCAGACATGTTAGTTCATGCTGATTCAAACTTGTATATAAAATATTGCTGTGTACTTTAATACATTCAGTAACTGTGACTCTGAGTTACAGGTGACTAAAATTTACAAATTGCCACCAAAGCGTGAAAAAATAAGTTATATTGTAACCTACAGAAATACAAGGAATACATACAGCCTTTTCTTTAATATATGTTCCTTTTTTCATATAAATTATACATTTATAAATAGTAAAGGATACATAGAATTATTGTGTGTGAGTATAAGCCGAGGTACCTAATTTTACCACAAAAAACGGTAAAAAGGTATTGACTCGAATATAAGCCGAGGGTGGAAAAGAGGGTCCTTCCCCCCTGATCATCCTCCTCCTCCCCCCCTTATGATCCTCCTCCTTCCCACATATTATCCTCCTCCTTCCCCCCTTATCATCATCCTCCTCCTTCTCCTCCTTCTCCTCCTTCCCCCCTTATCATCATCCTCCTCCTTCTCCTTCCCCCTTATCATCATCCTCCTGCATCACCTCCTTCCCCCCTTATCATCATCTTGTTTCCCCCATAACCTCCTCCTTACTACACCCTCTCCAATCCCTATCCCCCTTCCTCCTTACTTGCTACTATGCTCCGATGATCTGATGCTGATCCTGACCCTTCCGCACGTCTTCCGTACGGGCATATGCTAATGACGTAACGCGCATGTGACGTCACGTCATTAGCATATGCCGGTACAGAAGACGTGCTACGGGGTCAGGATCAGCATCAGATCATCGGAGCATAGTAGCAAGTAAGGAGGTAGGGGGACTGGGATTGGAGAGGGTGTAGTAAGGAGGAGGTTATGGGGGGGGGAAATGATGATAAGGGGGAGAAGGAGGAGAAGGAGGAGGGTGATGATAAGGGGGGAAGGAGGAGAAGCAGGAGGATGATGATAAGGGGGGGAGGAGGAGGATAATGGGGGTAAGGAGGAGGATAACGGTGGGAAGGAGGCAGATAATGGGGGAAGGAAGAAGATAAGGGGGGAAGGAGGAGGTTTTTTTTTTTTACTCGAGTATAAGCCAAAGGGGGCTTTTTCAGCATAAAAATTTTGGCTTATACTCGAGTATATACGGTATATGCAAAAAAACATTGATTTGACCAATATTAGGTAAGAACAAAAATATATATATATATAAAAAAATACAATAGAAGATTATGGAAGAATACATAAGCAAGAAAAAAGGGATATTAAAAGGAAAACATATTGAAAATATTAGATTTAGTATGATGTGCTAAAGCTACATTGAATGATAATGGCACAGTCTATATTTAGGAGTGAAATTCCTTTTATTATCACAAAGGATACATAGTATTCCCGGCATGGTGGCTATCCAAGAAAAATAATACCTTAGGAAATATGTATACATTATAATGAGATATGAAATGTTAGCATAGTGTCTCAGACCTAGATCATACTACTCTGGATACATAAATTAATTAATAAGTATACCCAGATGGAATGTCCTTATACTTCAGTATACAATTAAGTGCAATTTATGATAAATATATATCCACAACAATGGCATTTAATAAGCTAGATGGATACTCAGTCGCATATGTACCTTGTTAGGAAATGCTTATGGTGGCAAAATTCTTGCTATGTATTAAAGTAAAAATAAAGTATAGCTGAAAAGCTGAAAATTTATTTTCTGTGCGTATAAATACTGAGCAATCAATTACAAAGCAGTATATCTATCATAGTAAATAAATGACATTTTTAAAATGATACTCATGTAAGACATTTTTAAAATTACACTCATTACCACAACTAAAACGGACTACTGAGCAGAGATGGACACGTGAGGCATACTACAACATACGGATGTTTTTCCAGGGAGAGTATAAGTAATGCAGGAGACTGGTCAAAGACAAGGCAAGGACTTGGAGGCTGTCGAAGGTAGTAGAGTCTGAGTTCATGTTCAGATTTCCACTCCAGAGGCCAACACGCCAGACAGAAAACAGTCCAGGTAATATTATTGGTACATATTGTTGTTGTCGTCGTTTGCCTAGTTCAGTAGTATCCGACTCTCTGTGACCTCATGGTATTTCTAGGTGATCTCCCATCCAAGTACTGACCAGGCCCAACCCTGCTTAGCTCCAGGGTGTGTGACCTCTTGGTTCCCTGACCGGAATCAAACCCAGGTCAGAGAATTGATAGCACTGAATCCTAACCACTGGACCGCCAGGGAACCCTATTGGTTCATAAAGCCCTGCACAAATAGAGAAGTACATTACAGTCATGCACAAAATTACCTGCATTTAGTAATGGGGTTCTGCCAAATTAGTAGATCTGGATTTTCACCTGACGACAGTTACTGATATTTTGATGATAATGATCATAAGGATAATTATGTAAAATACAGACGTATTAAATACTGTACTTTGATAAAAAAAAAAAACATTTCAATTAAATTGAAGCATATGTTCATTTAAACTATTCACATCTACTATACAGGCATAATATTTAGCAATAGAAGGCTTCAGTAAAATATGTTTGTATAGTATTGAGGATCTGGTTACTCACAAAAAGAGAGCACAAAGTTGTACTAGGAATCATAGAGCCTGATTAGGTTGAGCAATTGTAACTTACAGTAGCCCGTAATGGAGGCCGTAAGTTATTTTGCTATTCAATTGGCTTCTTTTTGCGGGCTGCAAACGGGTTACAAGTTACGGCCTTGAAATTCTTGCGGTTGCTAAAACCAGAACTTACAGCACATCAAAGCCTTCGATCTTTCACGTCCGCAAGAGTTCCAAGCAGTAAAATCGCAAATCGCTATTTAATTGCTACAATTCCCCAAGCCCGCAATTGATTTCACACCTGTAAATGGCCAATGTAGGAGAAAATCCTACCAGTATCAGATAGTACTTGTACTAGTACTTGCAGCACTGTAAATGCAAATAAAAAAAACAATACTGCACTGTACAGTAAATGGCGGGGAAAGCAATGAAAGTAGTTAGAATTAATTACTCACAAATCAGCAATAAAAAAATTATGTTTCATTTTGGGGTTATATTGATCTCCGAAATCAATTAGTTAATACATATCAGGCCACCCACATGGACTAGAACATTTTTATTATTTTGTATTTTGCGAATCCCATCGCATATCGGACCCCCAGACACTAATTGATTGACATGTAACCTCCATGTTTTCCTGACCTTATGATGACGGTCTCATTTTCTATTGGCTGTTTCTAAAAGGGTAGTTACGGCCTTGCTTAATTGATCATGTTCCCGCCCTGAAATGCTACATACGAGTGCATGGTTTATGGTTTCAGCTTTCGTCCCCTAACTTGCAGGCTTGTTCAATTGAATAGCACCAGAATTGTAGCAGAGGTCAAGCCCGCAGCACACCGCAAACATACAGCCTGTATACCGCGAGATGCGGGTTTCTAATTGAATTGGGCTTATAGATCCCAGTACTTAAGTTGGAGCTTGGAGTGGAAGTAGGGATAACGGATAAAGATAGTTATAGTATTGATATTCTTAATGGTCCTCTTATATGACCTTCTAAAGCCAACAATCAATTTGTTTTGGGATGTCTCTTTCTAGTACACGAAGACTCAATGTCTTTACTCTACAATATGTCATGCTTCTGCTTCTGGGGGTGCTGCCTTCACTGGACAGACACTTTTCACATGAGTGTCACGTACTAAAGACAAGAAATACAACAAGAAAAACAAAAAAAAAGAAAGCAGGTTTTTTTTTTTTATATAATTAAAATATGTGAATATATCAGTCTTTTATAACAGTATATTTCAAAAATATAAATATAGAAATATTTTAATTCATTTCTTATTTTATTTCAATGACCTCTGGGCAATATTGAAATACAGACAATGTTGGAAGCAACAAATATGTACATTATGGTATTTAGCTGATTTCTATATTGATTCTGGAAAAAATATCTCTTAAAACAACAAACAAGAGTAGCCTACATAGCAGCCCAGAGGTTGCACTGCTAATTCCAGCACAATAGGTACAGTAACATCTCAGGAAGATGCCCGGAGCTTTCATTGTTATTTTTTCCTAAATGTTAGAAATGATTTACAGTGCCCTCCAGAAATATTGGCACCCTTCATTTAGATGAGCAAAAAAGGTTATGAAAAATATCTTTGTTGTTTATCAGCTTGATCTTACACTGAACATATGAGAGTAATCTCGCCTTTCAGAGGCAAACCTATTCAAAAGAAAAAGATTCTTATAAAAAAATAAACATTTTTCTCAGAAACATGTGTCACTATTATAGGCACCACTAGCAATTCATATGAACAACATTTAATTTGACATATATTCACATTACATTTTATCTTTTTAAGCACACCGAGTCTTTCAAAACTTTTATGTGGTCATCCATAACTTGTTTCACTCGGACATGCAATCTGCCATTCATCAACATGGGGAGGATCTGAGAATTTACAAATAAAATAATACTAAATGACTTTCATAAATTAGGCAATGGCTAAAAAATTGCTTCACAAGATTATGGCAATAATATAAATGTTTCAAATGGAGCTATGATGAACTTGCATGGCAGAGGATACAGAGTGAGGAGGTGGTTTGAGAGGCAACAAGATCACATTCGGTAAACTATGGGAATTTATTGCATCCTGGTGTTACCAAGACACCTCAATATCAACAAGCTATTTGGAAGGCTTGCCAAAAGAAAGGCATCTGATGTTCTTGAATCATAAATGTAAGTACCTGAAGTTCACTAAACCTCACTGAAACTTTGATTGTGTTCTGTGGCCATTGTGGCAACACACATCATAGGTCTAAACCAGTTAGAGAAAAGTAGAAAAAAGCCAATTCTCAACTATGAATTGTGGTGGTGCATTTATGATATTGTAGGACTGTTTTAATTTTAGATCAAAATCTGAATGCCTCTGCCAGGACACTAAGTGTAGGACAAAGATCCAAAACATGCCTCCAAATTCCCCAAAAATGGATTCAAAGACTACAGCATCAAAGTTTGTGGCTATCCTAGACCTATGACCTAAACCCAGTGGAAAAAATGGGGGGTGAGCTGAAGAAGAGAGTCCACATGTGAGGACCAGTGACTCTGAAGGAGCTGGAAAAATTATATTGAAGAATGGTCTTCGATCATTTTACTGTACAATGCCTTTCAAAAATATTCACCCCAATTGACTTTTTACATATTTTGTTACATTACAGCCTTAAGTTCAATGTTTTGTTAATCTGAATTTTATGTGATGGATCAGAACACAATAGTCTAAGTTGGTGAAGTGAAATGAGAAAAATATATACATAAAACCGTTTTTTAGAAATAAAAAATTGGCATGTGCATATGTATTCCCCCCCTTTGTCATGAAGCCCATAAAAAGTTCTGGTGCAATCAATTACCTTCAGAAGTCACATACTTAGTGAAATGATGTGCACCTGTGTTCAAATTAAGTGCCACATGATCTGTCATTACATATACACACCTTTTTTAAAAGGCCCCAGAGGCTGCAACAAGTAAGCAAGAGGCACCACTAACCAAACACTGCCATGAAGACCAAGAAACTCTCCAAACAAGTAAGGGACAATATTGTTGAGAAGTACAAGTCAGGGTTAGGTTATAAAAAATATCCAAATCTTTGATGATCCCCAGGAGCACCATCAAATCTATCATAACCAAATAGAAAGAACATGGCACAACAGCAAACCTGCCAAGAGACGGCCGCCCACCTAAACTCTCGGACCGGGCAAGGAGGGCATTAATCAGAGAGGCAGCACAGAGACCTAAGGTAACCCTGGAGGAGCTGCAGAAATCCACAGCAGAGTCTGGAGTATCTGTACATAGGACGACAAATGCCATACGCTCCATAGAGTTGGGCTTTGTGGCAGAATGACCAGAAGAAAGCCATTACTTTTATCAAAAAACAAAATGGCACGTTTTAAGTTTGCGAAAAGGCATGTGGGAGACTTCCAAAATGCATGGAGGAAGGTGCTCTGGTCGGATGATACTAAAATTGAACTTTTCGGCCATCAAAGAAAACGCTATGTCTGGCGCAAACCCAACTCATCACATCACCCAAAGAACACCATCCCCACAGTGAAACATGGTGGTGGCAGCATCATGCTGTGGGGACGTTATGTAGCAGCTAAGTCTGGGAGACTGGTCAGATTTGAGGGAAAGATGGATGGTGCTAAATACAGGGATATTCTTGAGCAAAACCTGTACCACTCTGTGCGTGATTTGAGGCTAGGACAGAGGTTCACCTTCCAGCAGGACAATGAACCCAAACACACTGCTAAAGCAACAATTGAGTGGTTTAACAGGAAACATGTAAATGTGTTGGAATGGCCTACTTTAAGCCCAGACCTCAATCCAATAGAAAATCTGTGGTCAGACTTATAGATGGCTGTTCACAAGCGCAAACCATCCAACTTGAAGGAGCTGGAGCAGTTTTTCAAGGAGGAATGGGAAACATCCCAGTGGTAAGATGTGGCAAGCTCATAGAGACTTATCCAAAACAACTTGGAGCTGTGATTGCCGCAAAAGGTGGCGCTACAAAGTATTGACTTTAGGGGGGTGAATAGTTATGTACATTTACTTTTTCTGTTATTTTGTCCTATTTGTTGTTTGATTCCCAATAATAAAACAAAAAAAAAAAAACATCTTCAAAGTAGTGAGCATGTTCTGTAAATTAAATGATGCAAATCCTCAAACAATCCATGTTAATTCCAGGTTGTGAGGCAACAAAAGACGAAAAATGCCAAGGGGGTGAATACTTTTGCATGGCACTGTATATGCTTTTCTCCCACTTCCTTATAAGATAAGACTTTTTTTTGTTATATTGGCAAAGGAAGGGTATACAGAACTAAATGCAGATGTGCCAATAGTTGAGAAATGTATTTCTGAGAAAAACATGTTTTTTTTTATTTTATTTTTTATAAGGATTTTGTTTTCTATAATAATAACTGTACCTTACTGAAAGGTTACATTTTTCTCACATTTTTATAGTAAGATCAAATTGATACACCACAAAGATTTTTTTTTTTTAAATATTGCTAATTTTGGCCGATAATTATGTAGACTATTGACACAAATCACATACATGTTCTTTAGGTCATGTCATAGACAGACTTCAGGAAATATATCTTATGGAAAAGATTACTGCCACTTTACACAGAAAACATGTTCATATGATTTTGCAACAATCTTATATATCTTATGCTAGGATAAAAACTGGTTAACCAGTTACCCCACTAGATCCCAGTGGACAAGGGGTTTGCCTAAAAATTGTCAAAGACCAAATGTTGTTTCTAGACAAACTATTTTATTTGTTTGTGACAATATTAATAGCTGATGAATAGCATTTTGTTCGTTTAATTTTGTGCTTGAAAAATTTAGCTAATTCTGCTAGACAAACAGCCACATTAAATTCCCTCAATGTGTAAAACCATAGCCCGTGATGTAGCCTGCAATATTTACGGCTATTAAATTGGCACCGTAAAGCAACGCGCTAACGACTTGCGGCTTAAGGGCGAAAAATGTCTATGGGACGTGGAAATTTTAACTGCGCACCCACAAATACTTTGTTCCCTCAAGCCTGTAACTGCTACGTTCCAATTACGCAATCGAATTGCAACAAATTCACTGGCGTTCGACCCCGTAACCCGCAAATGGAGCCAAAAAGCCAACAGGTACTAGATACGACCTGCAAGGGGGTTAAAGTCCTATCCGTAGCACTGTAAATGCAAATATAAACACACTACTGTACTTATAATGAAAGGGAAAGTGATGTTAGGTATTAAAATTAATAGCACAACATTCTCAAGCTCGCAAATCTGCAATATAAAATATATAATTTTATGTTTAATTTCCGTGTTATATTAATCCCGGCAATCAATGTGTTAATACATATAATGGAACTCGCATGGACTAGAATATTATATTTACTGATTTATTAATATTGCATTATTTCTGGAATGCAGGTCCGATCGAAACCTATAATTGAGACCCGTAATGCTTTGAAATCTAACCTCCATTTTTCAGTGACGTAATGATTACGATCTCAATTGCCATTGGCTCCGTCTAAACTCGTAACTACGGGTTTGACTAATTGATCATGTTCACGGCCGCACATCCACCCGATGCAAGAATGGTTTAGGTGCTTTCGTCTACGGTCCGTAACTGGCAGCATTGTGTAATTTAATAGCTCTGAAACGCAGCTGAATTTCAAGCCCACGGCCTTTGCAGGCTTGCCGATGCCGCTATGGGCTTCAAATTTAATGTGGCTGAAAGTCACATTTCCCCTTGTTGATGTTGAATATTGCGTCTTTAAATCATTATTAATTATTTATTAATGATCAATGTGTAACTAAAACATCTAAATCTTGTTATTAGGGCATTACGTTGGTCAGTTAAGCCAGGCTTTTAGGTAGAAAGAATCGGCATACCAGGTCTTTTTGGTTCTTATCTGCTGTCAAATCTATCTTTGAACTAGTACACATTTATCAAGACATTTTCAACAGTACCCTAGCAGGATCCGTTACGTGCTACTATTTAGAATAACAGGTGGACACCAAGTTAGGTGTTCAACAGGCCACAGATTTGTTTAGGTTATCCAAATCTTTAACAATACCAATAAAAACACAGGAGGAGGAGCCCGCCATAGTAAGTAACCTCATGCCTTGGGCATGTGCCCAGGCCTCCCCAATGCTTTCACTAAGGCCATGAGGTAGGGCCACACCCTTTTTGGCCCCTGTGCCAGGCTGCTCCCCTCCTTCCATGGAGCAGGCGCAAAGTTGTGATCCCCCCTTTCAAAGCTAGGGCCCGCTTTACTCCCTCCCTGAACTCTAGCATCATCAGCCCTGGCGTGAATGAGCATCAGGCTTGGACTTCTAAAGCCATGGGTGTAGCTCTCCAACAGTCCACTCACCTGCGAACACCATAAGCCACAGACGCCGAATCACTGTACTTGCAGGTCTGCTTCAGAAACGCCCAGTTGCAAGTTATTCCGAGTAACGACAGCTAACCAGTGGGACCAGTACATGTACGAGTGGCCAACGATCCATAACTGCTTCCTCCATCCTGTAAGATAGAGAAGGATCTGTTAGGCTACTGTTAAAAGCCTTACATAAGACCTAAAGCATTGAGATTCCCATCTCCCAATTTCCTTGACCACTTCCTCAGGTAGACTCAGTTGCGCTGGCTCAGTGGCCAATCCAAAACAAATGGGTTCCAAAGTCGGATTGATTAAAACCCAAATGTCGTAAAGATATTTTTAGCACCTTGGCTAATTGAAAGCGGTAGAGTGTAAGGCCATTAGCGTGTTTTAACAGTGGACCATCTGTGAACATCCATCGCATTACACTCTTAATCACAAACTCATTCGTCAGGTCTTTTAGCCCAGCCAGCTTGAACATGAAAGCCAGGGCTGCTACCTGACAGCCAACTAATGCCACTGAGTAACGATTTTCCTTGCACCGTAGCAGGAATCACAACAATATGACTAAGGTATTTTCTTCTGTGTCGGCTCCCCCAGCCATTACTACCAGGTCATTCCACCTATTCCAGACCTTAAATATGCATTCAACATTATGGGTACCAGGGATCGTCTTATCAGCCAGGTTATCTCGCCACTCCAAGCTCTAAAAGTTCCTGAGCAATGCTGTCTCCTTGCCTCTGGTGCCAGCAATCTGAAGTGATCCTCCTGGAAGCGAGAGAGGGCATCAGCAATGCTGTTCTGAAAACCGGGAACGTGTTCCGCCCTAAACCATATATTCAGGCAACTTAGCACCATTTGCTGAATGAGCAGTACCACTGGTATAGACAACACCATCAAATTGTTTATTGCCTGTACGACCGCCATGTTGTCTGTGAAAAAGACAACCTGGCGGTCCCTAAAGACTTTGCTTGTCTATGATATATATATATATATATATATATATATATATATATATATACAGTATATATATATATATATATATATATATAGTTGTTGTTTTTGTATTTGTTCAGTTCGGTTCAACTCTCTGCGACCCTATTGACTGCAGCACACCAGGCACATTTGTCAGACGCTCTCCCTCAAGCTCCATCAAGCTCATGTACATTGCTTCAATGACCTCATCTCTCCATCTCTACTGTCCCCTTCTTCATGTGCCTTCAATCCTTCCCAGACAGAGTCTTCCATGTCTTCTCATGATATGCCCAAAATATTTGAGCTTCAGCCTCACGGTTATACCTTCCAATGAACAGTTTGTTTTGATTTCCTGAAGTATTGATTTATTGGATCTTCTTGCAGTCCAAGGGACTCTAATCAGTTTTCTACAACCCCAATATTCAAAGGCGTCAATTCCACTGTGCTCAGACTTCTTCATGGCCCAGCTCTCACACGCTTTTATTATTAATGGAAATGCCATAGTTCTATGCAGGCTTTATTAAAAACGTATTATCTTTACTTTTCACTAGCTTGCCCAGACTTGCCATAGCTTTTCACTCCAGAAGCAAACATCTTTTAATTTCATGGTTGCAGGATCCCAGGAAAATAAAATCTGTCACTGATTCCACTTCTTCCCCGCCTATTTGCCATGAAATGAGATTGCCTCTTGCCATGACCTTCATCTTTTTAATGTTAAGAAGCAGGCCAGCCTTTGCACTCTCTTCTTTCACCCTCATTAGTTAGGCAATTAGTTCCTCCTCACTTTCAGCAATCAGAGTAGTATCATCTGTGTATCTGAGGTTGTTGATATTTCTCCCAGCAATATTCATTCCGGTTTTGGATTCCTCCAGCCTAGCACATGATGTATTTCACATATAAACTGAATTAATAAGGTGACAATATATAGCCTTGTAATACTCCTTTCCCAATCTTGAACCATTCAGCTGTCCCATGTTCGGTTCCACATACAGATTCTTCAGGAGGAGGGTGAGATGATCAGGTACTCCCATCTATTTAAGAATATACCACATTGTGTTGTTATCCACGGAGTCAAAGGCTTTAAAATAGATTTTGAAGCAGGAGTAAATGTTTTTCTGAAACTCTCTTGCTTTCTCTATTATCCTTCGAACATTGGTAATTTCATCTCTTGTGCCTCTTCCTCTACGAAATTCAGCTTGCACATCGGTTATTTCCCGGTCCATATACTGTTAGAGCCGAGCTTGTAGGATCTTAAGAATTACCTTGCTGGCATGTGAAATGAGTGCAATTGTTGAATAATCTAAACACTCTTTTTTGGGAATGGGATGTAGACGGACCTTTTTTATTCTACTGTTGAGTTTTCGAAATGTGTTGGCATAAGGCAAGCAATAATTTCACAGCATCAACTTCTAGGATTATGAATAATTCAGCAGGGATTCCATCATATACTGCCGCCTTGTTATCAGCAAGGCTTCCTAGGGCCCATCTCACTTCACTCTTCAAGATGTCTGGAGCCAGCTAATTGGACAAACTATTTAGGTCATCAACGATGTTAGGATCTTTCTTGTATAGATCTTTTGTTTATTTCTGCCACCTCTTCTTTATCTGTTCTGCTTCTGTTAAGTCCTTACTTGAATTTGACTTGAAATCATTTGAAAAGTCATTGACATCAAGTCATTTATTGGGTTGTAACAGAGCACTGCTTTGGTCACCCTTTGCTTGATTATGAAGGCTACTCTATTTGTTCTGCGGGTTTCTTGACCACAGTAGAAGATCTGGTGGTTGTCTGATGTGAAATGTCCCATTCCAGTCCATGTGAGTTCATTAATTCCCAGGATATCAATGCTTAATTTTGTCATCTTATGTTTGACCAGGTCAAGTTTGTCTTGGTTCATAGTTCTAAGATTCCAGGTTCCTATACTGAATTGTTCTTTGCAGCAGCGGACTTTCCTTTCCCCTACAGACGCATTCACGGCTGAGTGTCCTCTCAACTTTGGCCTAACCACTTCATTAGATCTGGTGATACTCATACTTGTCCTCTGCAGTAATGTGGGAGAAACCATCTGACCTGATTGGCTTATCTTTTGGTGTCATATCATTATGTAACATAAGGTTATCTTGACAAAGATACTGGAGGAAGTTGCCCGTTTCTTCTCCAGTGGACCGCAATATGACTGACCTCGCTGCTATGGCCTGCCCATATATATATATATATATATATATATATATATATACTAGAATATTGCATGTCAAAAAAGTATGGCAATGAAATTGTAAGTGAGCTAATGCTGTTTGGTGTATGGTAATCAAATAAATAATACATTAATAAATTAATATACTTTACCTATTTTGAAGTAATATATGCAGGAAGCATTGTGTTGAAGAGCTGACAATCTGTTTTGATGTTGCTGCAGCATACAATGTGTGTGTTCAGTGCTGTGGAGCTGAGGTGTAAGTGTCAGCAATGTGTGCAGTGTGTAGTGTAAATAGTGTGCGTGCGCGAGGAAAATCCGTTAGGGTACCTGTGTACTTCCGCATTGTGTAAGTTAGTGTTGTAAAATGGCGCCTAATGTGTTTATTACGCAGCTGTGGCTGATTTAGCGTCCTTGTTGTTGTACCTTGTACAGCTTTTTGGAAAAATCTGTATGTGTTTCGTGTTATTTTGCGTGTTTAGGGTCCTCTAGCCTCGTTTTCGTTTTGTTCGGCGGGATTTTCGGGTGTCTAAACTCTTTAATTTCTACTTAAATTGACTTGTAACTTCACTTTTAGAAGTGCTGGGTGGCCCCCCTTGCTGTGGGTAAGCTTTTTATGTGTTTGTTGTGTGTATTTTTTGTGTTTTTAGTGTTTTGGTGTGCGCGGGTTTCGGCCGCTAATGTCGTATTTTTGTGAGGTCATAATATTTTTGTTTGTAAGTGGCGCAGCTCGTATTTGCGGATGCTAACTCCGTAAATGTTGCGGTCGCGGTGGGAGCCTCCACCTCCGCAAATGCTTTGCAAGGGTCCGCATTTGCAGCCTTAAAGTCCGCAGTTGCTGGCAAGAAGCGCCTGCGGCCCTCGCGAAGCAACAACTTTTGTCAACCCGCACTGTTGACAACTATATATGTGATGGGTGCTAAAGAAATACAGATTAATAAACCTCCTACTTAACTATCACTTGTCAACTATTTTAGTAGAAATAATTTTATGCTTATAGTAAACAAGCAATGCAATGCAATAACATTTTTCTCAATCCAGCACCAAGTCACATTGTCAAACACCACTTTTACTAAATCAAGTTATCAATTTTTGATTGACTAGAACTGAAATTTAATTTAAATTAGTGGCACTTCTTAGCTGTCTTCAACCCACAGCGTATTTTAGAGTTAGATAGAATTCTATGGTACCAGCATGTATGGTACAGATATATACTTTATGGCTTTAAAAGTCAATAGAAAACATACTTTTTTTTAGCTTAACAGCAAATTACGTTGGCACAAAATAAACTACATAAAGAGAACAGGGTAGTCTATTTACACTATGCTATTTGTAAGAGCTACACTTGATAATGTGGATTTTTAGATACTTTTGTATGTAATAATAATTTAAGGTTGGCAGCCATTACCTTGACCTTGTTTGAGCTGCTTTTTCAACAGGTAAGATACTTATATGATCATAACATTTTTATTAGATCTATTGAAAGGACTGAAAATAAGAATTACCACATTACAGTCTTAGCATTCAATGTCTCCTCCCATCTGTAGAAGCCGAAAAGCATAACAAAAATTGTGTATTCTGCTGGATTATATTTGCTTTTAAGAGCTTATTAATAAAACAAAATACATACAAGTAAATAAAATACACATGTTTATTACATACCTGGATGAATCTAGACACCTTACAGATCCCTTTAACTTTAAAAGTGTTCTAACCTTCATTTGATATATGCCCATTATCAAAACACAATGTACGCTTTGCTATTTGTTCTTTTCTGACATAAAAGTTAAACATAAGTAGAGTAGATGTATGGTATTAATGGTTGCAAATTGACTTCTAATTACACATTGCTTGCTTGGGCTTGTTTAGTACATGCATTTAAACATTTCAGTCTCATACAATTAAAACTCTAGACTAGGCTATGGGTTCCCAAAATTAATGGATGGCATCGACTGTGAGAAGGATGGCACAATAAATTCAACTGCGGGGGTAGGGCTTGAAATTATCCTGAAACACAAAGAATGAGAGCCATATAACTACATCACTAATGCAAATATGGAAAGGAATGAAGAATATAAGGAGGGTAGGAAACCCGTAAAGGTTTTTTTTTTCAGACGAAGACATGGGACCAAATAGCATTCATGGCTGGATATGGTGACAAACAAACCCCTATTATTATTATTATTGTTTATTTGTAACATATTCCGTAGCGCTATTCATGCGTTGTGATCAAGGCAAAACAATGTTAACACATTACACAAAAAGGAGGGCCCTATCTTTGAACTTAGAGTGACCATAGTGCTTTCGCCAAAGCAACATGCAAGATTGAAAACTCGCAGACTTACAATAGCCTAGTGTATGTATACCTGTCATAAAGGATATGCAGAAATCTACAATCATTCATTTAATCACATGGTCACATGATGCCGCAGTTAACATAACCCAAGTTTATTTATATTACAGCCAGATAATACGACAAAAATAGAGACTAATCATGGTATGACCTGACATATCATCCGTACTACATTTAGCTTTCATTGTAGATTTTGACGTCTGTAGAAAACAGCTTGTAGTGGTTACAACTGAATAATTGTAACCATATTGGGGGTACAGACATGCCTGTTAAACAATCAGCCATAATAAAAAGGTACTATGGAAACTGAACAGGGGAGTTGTAACCAAAATAATTCTAGGTGGGGGGGGGGGGGGGGGGGGGACAGCTCACTTGGTTGTCCCACTCATTTCTCCCAGTTCCCATACCCATGAAACTGAATAGAGTTTATTGTAAATTAAATGAGCACAGTGATTTGAGAGTATAAAGAAAGGCCTTTTAGAGAAAATTTAAATTTTAGCAGACTATACACGTGAATAGATACTGGCATGACTTTAATTGTTCATGTTCAGTGGACATGGACAGAAAAAGCAAAATTTGCAGTCAGGTTTCTTTCTTTCCTATGTATGTGGGGGGAAGAGAGGGTTTCAAGTACTAAAACCTGGTCTCAATCACCAGTAAGACAGCCTCCCTTTCCTTACTGAAAATAATTAAATAGAAAAAATAAAAAATAACAAAAGAGCAGTGTTAAAGACACTTGAAAGCCCTTAGGCACAAGTAAAGGCTGCTAAAATTAAGATTTTCTCTAAAATATTGTTATGAACATTGCTTACATAGCTGTCATTGTAAATTTCTTTGCATACTTCACAAAAATAAATAATTATATTATTAACTGGACTCAGCAGTGGTCCTAATGAGTGTAACAAAGTACCAATAAACCAATAAAAAAACAAATATTGGGAAAAATTGCTTGGAACTCGGCACTTGCTCGGTACATGGTGCCGTCCGGATTGGATTAAGGATGAGAACCGAGGTACCACTGTATCTGAGTCATATAATGGACTCAATGTATTGTAAAATAAATTATCCTCAATCTTAAGTATGTTTGGTATATTAAAGTACTAAGTAACAACACATACTTGAGAACGTCTCTGTCACAAAATATTTGGGAACAATATGGGTGGGCCATGACATAGAGTTTGAGGAAGTTCATGTTACCATATATTGAATGAGCAGTTAGTTTACATTTTTAGGAGTGTGAGGGGGCTTCAGTAAGTGTTGATGTGATTTCTAAAAGTGTCAAAACACGGAAAAGCTTGGGAAAGTTGTATCACTTGTCGATCCCAGCAGCAGGTGTGAAAAGACGTGGAGCATGTCTGTGAGTAATTGAACGTTTTAGGTCTAAGGTTTAGTTGGCCGGATCAGAGAGGAATTTGCCTGTTGAAATAAGTGAAGTAATCTGACATCTCCTTTGTAAATCACTCAGGACTGGACTAAAATAAGGGTCTACGATTGGACAATATTGTATCAGTTTTGTAAAATTTTTCTGTATATGTTTTATATAATAAAGTATATTTTTGAGAAGCCAGAATATAATGATTGCTGCAAAATATCCATTTTAATTATTATTATCCTTTATTTGTAATGCACCAATATATTCTGTAGTGCTTTACATGGGTTAAGTACAAATCAAAACAGATTTAACAAATTGCAAAATAATGGAGTGTCCTTTTTTTTAGCTTAAAATCTAACGTACATAGTCGCTTTTCCTAAAACACAGACAAGATTGAAAACTTGCAAACTTACAGTCTAAAGAGTTTGGGTGTGGTACAGGGGTGAAAGATGCATTGTGCATTTTAAGGCTGAAGTCGATAAGCTTCTTTAAAGATTTGTAGGGATGTTTTGAAGGATTTGAGGCAGGAGGATAGTCTAGTGGAGCGAGGCAAAGAGTTCCAGAGAATAGGAGCAACTTGAGCTAGAAGAGAAGAGGTAGTGCTGGTGCTGAGAGGTAAATGTGGGTGTCATCTGCATATAGATGATACTGAAATCCAAACAATTTTATTAGGTTACCAAGGTAGGATGTTTAGATTGCTTTCGTATATGTCCTTATGCCAGATAAAAGGTCAATTACTTGTGAATTTTTATGCCAAATATTTCCCATTAGGGAGAGGTCACACAGATTGGTTCGGTTGTTGACCCATAGGATTGATTAGCGAAGTATACCCTGGGAGAATAAAAATATATGATATTGGGTTCCTGATGTTTTTCAAGGTCATGGGAAGCTGGATTCTTGGCTTGTTCAGGTCAAGGAAATAAGATATACAGCATCTTCAAGACTGAGTGTAACTCACTGAGAGGTAGAGCACCCAAGATGTATGCTAGTACGATTTGTATATTCTATACAGACCTCCTGCAATATCATTTTGTGAACTAAAGCCTCTGGAAACAATGTGTTACCAATATATTAAGGACTAAGTACATCTTGTCTGCCTAGTATTCCTACAGAAAACTATCAATCATACGTACACAACAAAAATCATCAATCATATGCACAAAATAAGAACATTATATGAACATCTTGACATTTAATCCACTCACCAACCAAAGCAAGTTATGGAAGCAATTCTTGGAATCGGTGATATATACATTTATTGATTTGTAAATGTTGTTGCTTATTTCAAGGCAAATGGGGGTATTTCAATGAACATAGTTATTATATTTACATAGACTTTGGTTCCATCATCAGACTTTAAAACAGATTATTTTGAATTTATATTTGAATAATACACATATTATGCTGTGCATTAATAAATGTCATAACTCTCTGTTGTCATGAATCATTTATTGTGTTTATTATGACAATGGTAAAGCTTTGGAATCGCATTTTCACAGATTGCTTAGGTAGGTTATGTCTATATCCTATTCCACTGAGCATCCAGTTTAATCATGATGTGTTAGATTTGCAAACATAATTTTGCAGTAGTATTTAAACCTACGCAGCACACAATAGCTTTTTGTTTGTCATTGCAGACAGGAGGATAGTTTCCAAAGGTTTTGCCTCAGGCAGTTGTTCTTAAGTGGAACTGTATTCCAACTTCCACTTAAAAGGACTCAAATAGAAAGTCTTTTTCAAACATCCAAAATCTTTGTGAAATGTAATCAGAGAGGAAGATACATGTACATTATGTATGAGAAATATTATTTGTCTTCAAAACATTTTCAATAACCAACATTTAAATCAGTGACTGTGATTTTAGTAAGATGAGATTTTTGGGTAGTCAAAGATCTTTCATATACGTCTTAAAATGTAAGTTAATCTTTTAATTATTTTTCATAAATAGATCTTACACATCCTTTGACAAACAAACTTTAATTACATATCTAGCTTAATTAACAATTGTGCTGTCTGGACTTACAGTAGCTCATAATGCAAAGTACAAACTCCAAATGATTGCTTACAGATTAAAGAAAGATAATATTAAAAGCAGAATTAAGATACTTATATACGATAGACCTTTGCTGCTTGCTGACATATAGTTAAGTTAAAATATTATTTTAAAGTAAAAAGTGGAAATATTCTTTCAAATGGTACATATTATATAGTGTAAATATGCTATTTAATCTCTCTCTCTCTCTCTCTCTCTCTCTCTCTCTCTCTCACTCTCTCTCTCTCTCTCTATATATATATATATATATATACTTGCCCGTCGTAAACGCTATCACATAATTATATCTTCAAATGCCTGTGCTGTCTCTCTCTCTTTGCTGTCTGCCTCTGTGCTGTCTCTCTCTCTTTCTCTGTGCTTTCTCTCTGTGTGCTTTCTCTCTCTCTGCACTCTCTGTGCACTCTCTTTCTGTGCACTCTCTCTTAACTGTGGTCTCTCGCTTAACTGTGGTCTCTCTCTCTCTCTCTGTGCGATCTCTCTCTGTCCTGTCTCTGTCTCTCTCACCTCTCTCTCTCTTTTGTGTCTATCTCTCTCCTGTCTCTCTCTCTCTTGTCTCTCCCTCTCATGACTCCTTCTCTCCTGTCTCCCTCTCTTCTCTCTTTCTATGATGTCTCTCTCAAGTCTGTCTTTCCTGTCTCTCTCTTGTCTGTCTCTCTCTCCTGTCTCTCTCTCTCCCTCTCTTTCTCCCTCTCTCTATGTCCTGTGTTGGTATCTTTCTCTCCTGCCTTGGTCTCGTCTGTCTCTCCTGCACTCAGCGTAATTATAATGAATGCACAAATCCTGGATGGCAATTTGGCATCATAATTACACTGAGCGTGGGAGAGCTCATCACGCTATGTTTAACAACAACATCGGACATCTGCGCAGTAAGCACTGTGCAGGCGTTACAGACCTTTTGTTAAATAATTTGAAGCCATGGGAATGCTGTTTGACACACAATGCAAACCTTTTTGTACTCTGAGGAGCTTTGGCGCTCATTGCGCGCCTCTCCTCTTGTGTACTTTTGCTCCTCTGAGCATCTTCGTCACTCATCATACAGATATATATATATTTATCTATATTTAGTTAACTAATAATGAATGAATTAGTTCTTGAATAAATTAGTATACTTTACCTTTTTGTAATTAATATATCCAGCAATCAATAGCCTGAAGAGCTAACAATCTGTTTGTATTTTCCGGGAGCATACAATGTACAGTTTGAGTGTTGATGCCCTGATGATAAAGTGTAATGAATGTCCCAACTGTGCAGTAGAAATAGGCTGCAAGCGCGAGGGCAAAACGTTGGTTTAGTTGTGTAAAGCGCCATTGTAGATTCATAATGTTATTAATGTATTACGCGGCTCTCACGCATTTTTCGTCATTTGTAATAGTGTATTTTGGAGTTTGTACGTTCCTGTGTGAAAGTGCTACACGTTTGGCAGTGTTTTGCACGGTCTGGGGTCGTTTAGCCTTGTTTTCATTTTTTTGGGCAGACATTTTTTTTCTCACTATTTTTGAGTGGCGGAAATTGCCTTAAATTGGCGTTCCATCTCACTCCCGGATGTCCTGGCTGTTCCCCTATGCTGTGTGTGATGTTTTTGTAGTATTTCTTTTGTGTATTTAGTGTGTTTTTGTTGTTATTTTTCCTATCTCCTATTTTTTTTTTTTAGAGTATTGCGGAAAGTCCCGCATCTCATACTTTTTTTCTAAGTCCTGCGTTTGTCAACTGCTTGCAGGCTGGCAATCCCACATTTACTAAGTGTTTGGTTAAGTCCCGCGTGTTTCATTGCCTTCACTGCTCGCCTCGCTTCGCCTAACTCGTACGCACCACGCAAGGCATGACGACGTCTCATAGTTTGACAACTATTATATGTGATATATATATATATATATATATATATATATATATAATGTAAATAATCGAATTGTCTCCATAAAGAGGCACATGATGAACCTGTTATTATTAAAGGAATGTAAATGAAAAAGAGTAGATTTGCAATGAAGTCATAGTTTTTCAATAGATTACCTCTAGATCAGAAAAGACAAATGCTCAGCATTGCCACAAGAGGATACCATCTCTCAGTCTTTTCTATGAGTTTATTAACCTTTGAAACAGAAAATTAAAACCAACTGGAACATGAGGTAGATGCAGGCTCCTTAAGGCTAGATTGCATATATTATAGATACCTCCATGATCCTGAAACAATATGCTACTCTTTCTTAGTATTCCTCTTGGCCCGTATTTATAGTTACTTTGCTTTATCCTGTTTGGAGTTCCTTCATGCCACTCATTTTCTCTGGTGGAATCAGCACTCTGAGAGTTTTGCATGATTAAGCTCAGTCCAACCCTAACTAAGGTCCCCAACACAACATTGCTATTCTCCGCCATATTGAACACTCAACTTTCCTAGTTTGGCTTCATATGCTAAAGTCGTCTACCTCAACTAAGGAGCTGGGAATTGGTAAAGATACTCAACTAGTCGTAACTAACCCACCATTAAATAGACGGTATATAAAACTGCTTTACATTCAGTTATGATTTATTTTGTTGATGGTCTATAGCCACACATATGTTTTATTCATTTGCACTGTATTTTTCATTCTATGTATTTTCGTTTCGCAAATGATTCAGTGAAGACACATTAAGTCAGACAGATAAAGATGTTATTTTCCCATGATTTTATGTCTGACATATGGGGAGGGAAAGTTAATTTAGAAAAATACTTTTCATCACTCACTCAATTCATTTTGGTCAATAAAACTACTGCAATGAGTCTGCCATTATATTTGTCTACCTCAAGGGTGATTTGATTGAATCTTTTAGTAACAAAAAAAAATAAAACATTTTTTTTTTTTACAGAGAGATGATGAACTAAAACTAGATTCAACAATACAGTATTGTCCATTGTTTAAGACAGTAAGGTATAATTTTCATACCTAGATAATGTATTAAACAATTGAGTTGTTGCCAAGCACTTTAATTAAGCAACTGATTCTAAGGAAAGTGAAATATGCTAAAGATTAAGACACTTCAAGGTGATTTCCCCAGAATTAATAGGTTTGTAATATTTTATTATAAATACAATAATTTTAAGATTTTTTTTTTAAAATTAATTAGTTAATTAAATGACAGCTCTAATGGTCCATCTTTGATGATGTTTGAGTAGTAAAGATCATTAGGAATAACTTTTCAGTTAAGATATTTTGTAAAAAAAAATACACTGAAAATAGCTGTTTTTCCTCCATGTTTAGACTGAAATTCCTCCAGTCGTTTACAAATTTGTTATTATTTGTGCAGAATGTATAACCACTTCCTTGCACTCACTTCTACACATTGTGGCATAATCATGGAAAATGGCTTTCTGATTGTGCTGCACTATTAAATGATGAAGCAGCTACAGGGAAGTGGCAGTGCATTCTGCCAAAAGCTTAAGCTGTTTGTAAAACACTAGAGGAGCTTAATCCTAAATATAGAACCTGCTATTTTCATTTGATTTCTCACAAAAGATAATTTTTTTAAACCACAATAAATTTAAAAGTTGTGTATACTGATCTTAGAAGTTAAGTAATCTGGACCATTAAAGTGGCCCTTTCATATTCTTAGATTGTTAGGCGAAGGATAATTTATACTGATGAATTAAACTTGTATTGATGTATTTGTGATGGTGCAGAAGCAGAAGCCACTTATATTCTCCAAAATAGGGTGTATCACTCCACAGATTTATTTTGAAGACAACTCACCAAGAAATAAATAAGGATCTTAATGGACCACTGTAGAGCTCTAGCAAACAGTGCTAGTTTTAGAATTATGCATTATTCATTAATCTAATTTCTAATAAATAATTTATAATAGTAATATTCAATGTTAAATACATTTCAAGTATTAGCATTTCAGCTTCCAACTGGTAAGGTCATTAAGGGCATGGTAGGGGCTATGTGTGAGACAGTTCAAAAGGGTTTCAATAAGAGAGTAAACAATCACTGATAGGTTGTGCAAACAAATAAAAACTGCGAAGGAGGCGGGGCGGGCCTCGCGCGAGAGGTTGCGGTGGCTCTGCCCCCTTAGGCCAGCGCGGGCGCCATCTTGCCTCACTCCGTGGCAGGCAGGGAAGCAGGCAGGCAGCATCAGGAGCAGCGTGGATGGTTAACAAAGTGTGGGGCTTGATGCATGTACATATAAATGCATCAGTAGTGTTGTAGCGTCCGTAGCTTTGGCAGCGTGAGTTCTGTTCCCAAGAGTGTCTGGGTCTCAGACCTGTCTGTCTGTCTGTGGTGTGTTCTTCTCTTAGAGCAGTGCTCCCATATATACATATATGATTATATAGGTAGGCTGGGCAGTATATAGCAGCTGCGTATTTCTTTCCAGTTTTTCTGTGTAGCAGCTGTAGATTAGGAGGCTGTGTTTTCCAGCTCTGGTTATTTACCTAGTAATATCCCCTGGCTTAGTAATAGGGTGTGTTTGAGAGTGTGTTTTCATTTATCATTCCTCATTGTCCTGTCTTGTGCTATGTCTGTGGGTATGAATGTAGGGGAGTTAGTGCGGAGGTACGGTCAAGAGCCATCAGCCATGGAGTGAGATGGCTGGAAGACCATCTGGGCTGTGGACAGGCTACTGTAGCAACTGTGGCTGATTCTATTGAGGGAGATGAATACCCTTTATCCGCGGGGGAGCAGTTGGTGGTGGCTGTTTCCCCCAAGGGCATTGGGAGCGGCATTCCCCGCCACAGGATCACGCAGGGGCTTTCTAGGCCTCAGAACCAGCCCAGGGAGGAGGTAAGGAGAACCAGCTGCAGCCATGCTGCCAGCAGTGGCTCTAGGACAGCCAGCAACCCGCAGAACAAATCCCCACGGCGCTCTAGCAGGTTTTCTTTATCCATGCGGCCACCGCAGAGCGAGTCTAGGGTTCAGAGGAACCAGAGGGGTAACATTAAAAGGAGTGCCACCAGGGCTCCGACACCTTAACCTGGAGTTGTGCTAGCGGGAAGCGGGAGTGGTGATAACGTGCCAACCTTGAATTCGCAAGGCTTGCCGCCATCCCAATCATCACAGCTAAGAAGAAAGAGAAACGAGGTGGAGAAAGAGATGGTTGCGGAGAGTATAAGGAGAGATGAAACAAGGTGATCCCCATGACCCGTGAGAACAAGGAAGCCAACAGCAAGGTACAACCCTCTTTCTTTCTCTTCGCTCAGAGTTGAGAAGAAGCAGGCTGCTCACCCACCCATGCGGAATGCATTGACAGTTGGTTACCCAGCCGGGGGGGGGGGGGGGGGGTGGTGCGTAGGTTACCTAATTAGTAACACCAGAGGACTGACAGGGGCTACGAAAGAGGATGGTAGAGCTGTTCAGGAGGTTAGAGCCGACAGTCCTTTGACTGGGCTGTCCTTACCTTATTCTAACTATGAGTCATCACTGGACGGGAGTGGACTGGATGATGGGTATGGCAGGCAAGGACAGCCCTCACATGGTTCTTTTTGCCTTGACAGATTATCTAGGGGCAGATCTCGCTCCCACAGCCGCAGGTCTTATCACCGCGTCAGGGCGGTCTCCAGTTCGGAGAGGGAATCATGTGTGACTAGTGTGAAGAGCAGGAGACCGAGATACCGAGGCAGGAACAGTCCAGCCAAACAGAGGCCACGTCAGGAGCCTGCTAGGCATGTTACAGGTGAGACACTCACTTTGGACTACACTGGTGTTGGCAGGGACATACAGACACAGACACCTTTTGGCTGGGTTAAAGGGATTATTGAGGTCATTTGATGTTAACATGAACAATGAAGATTTATTAGCATGGGTGTCAGGTTTGGCAAGACAGGCCTGGGGAGGACAAGGTACCATTGCACAGGAGAAGAGTTGTGCCTCCCGGGCGTCGAATGGTTCTGGGTTAGTCTCACCGCCTTCCCTGGCAGACCCGGTAACAGCACCCGGCACAGTCAAGATGTGTTATGCAGCTTGGATAGCTTAGGTGCTCATCTGCCACTGGAAGTAAAAGAGCGGATTTGGAAGAGGGAATTTATCGAAATATTCTCATTGCTACCCTCATCAAGATTCGTGAATACGCAGGACAGAGGGCCGATGTCGGGCGAGCCAGAGCGGAAGGGCTTCAGGAAGATACCTAAGACGTTTGAGAACTGGCTGCAAGCGTTTTCCTGGCGTGCGTCATCGGCGAGAAGTTTCCAGAGCAGTGTTCGGCGATACTCATTTACCTCAACGAGATACGGGGAGCGCACCGCACCTATGGTGGTATGGCATGGTGGAGGTATGACGAGAGGAGATAATGCTGAGACGGGTAGGAACGGACTGTTGCCCAGTGGACTGTGTGGACCAGCTGTTGCAGTGGCAGCCGGGTTTGCCCGGGCCGTTATTAATACACTTGGACGCACTATCACACTTCAAATTCTCTAAGGTTTTTAAAAGTTGTTTGAGTAAACTTGGACTATGTCAGGCTGAATTTGGAACTCACTCATTCTGCATAGGGGTGGCAACGGAAGCAGCTGGTTTGGGACTTCCAGATGAGGTTCTTAAGAGGATTGGAAGGTGGCAATCTAGCGGTTTCAAGTTATACATTCGACCGGCTTCAGTTGCTTATTAAGTTTGCTATGCCATTGCAGACCTTTCGGAACCAACTCTGGGTGATCGGGCACTCCTACATATACTGGGCGGAGCGTTTTTTACATGAACTCGAAGGAGGGTCTGCAGTTGAGTATGCCTAATGTGCACGGAGCAGTGCGCTGGTTTGGGACAAGAGGAATGAGGTGGAGGCAAGCTAGTGGGTTGATGGACTCGTACAACCAGCGCTTTGGTCAGCCGGAGATTGTGCTATTCCATGTGGGAGTAAATGATTTAGGATACATCTCTATCAAAAGGCTGGTGAGGGATATGAAGCGCGACATCAGTGGCTGGAGGGAGAGGTTCCCAGGAAAAACCTTTATATGGTTGGAGATGGTAAAAAGGAGGGCGTGGAGAAATGCGAGGGACCCAGGTAGCCTGGATAGGGCCAGGCAGAAAGTGAACAAGCTGATGTCAAGCTTCATTAGAAAGATAGGATGGATATCTCTGCGCCATCATGAACTGGAGGACTCTAATGCAGATGCGTTTTTCTTGGAAGATGGAGTACATCTGTCGGAAATAGGCTTGGAGTTGCTTATGTTGAAGTTTAAAGAATGGGTAAAGCGGGCCTTAGCAATTGGGGGGAGCGCCACCGTAGAGGATTCGTCCGGAGTCGCCGTGGCGGATGGGGGAGTTGCCTGGGCCAATGGTGAGAAGGGGCCGTCCCTACCCCTGGGAAGGTGTGGCGATGGCAGAGAGGTTGACGAACTGCCAAGCCCGGGGCGGATTTACATATGCTGTTTGCATAGTATGATAATAAAACTTGCTGCGGCCAGTTGTACCTCCAACAGTTGTGTTGTGTCTTTTGTGGGGGGTCAGGGACTTTGGGTCTTATCAGGTCATGAAGGACCCCCAGGGTATCCGCAGTGGAAGGTCCCTTGACTTGGTGGAACCAAGTGCCGGCGGAGGAGGCGGGGGCGGGTCTCGCGCGAGAGGTTCCGGTGGCTCTGTTCCCTTAGCCCAGCCCGGGCGGCATCTTGCCTCACTCCACGGCAGGCAGGGAAGCAGGCAGCCACCCACCCTACCCTTTATAAAAGAATTTGAGATTGTTAAGCTTTATATCTTTATAAAAAAAAAAAAAAATGAAATGTAAATAAGTCAATATTCAGTAAGAATTGTTGCTCACGTAGGGAGACTATAGTTTGTGTGTATCTGGTTTGTCGCAGTAGAGTTTTAATAGTTGTGTTGAGGCGGGTGGGGGAGTTGCCCGGGCCAATGGTGAGAAGGGGCCATCCCTACCCCTGGGAAGGTGAGGCGACTGCAAAGTGGTTGACCTCTTGAGCATGGGCTCAAGGGATGGCGTTACTGCCAAGCCTAGGGCTCCTCCGCCATTGCAGCGGATTTACATATGCCATTTGCATATTATGATAATAAAACTTGCTGCGGCCAGTTGTACCTCCAACAGTTGTGTTGTGTCTTTTGTGGGGGGTCAGGGACTTGGGGTCTTACCAGGTCAAGCACAGCAGGGCAATTCTAATAAAAATAAACTAAACTTTATATTTAGGCAGATAGGATAATCAAGGTGTTTTTCTGGACTATTTTGTTATGTGTGGCATATAATAAAGAAAAGTAACCAAGGCTGAACCCTGGCACAGCAGCCTGTGTTTTGTATAGCAGTATGATTGTATTTTATTTGTAAACACTATTCTTTGCAGCATTTTCCTGTTATTTAGGGATATTTCTTCTTATATACGCAGGAACACATATATAAATACTAACATTGACTTCATTTTATTGCAAGCCCTTTGCTCCCATATTAACACTACAAGGAGCTCCTGCCTTACTTATTCATATATGAACAGTATGTCACAAAAGTAAGTACAGCACATTTTTGTAAATATTTTATTATATCTTTTCATGTGACAACACTGAAGAAATTACACTCTGCTACAATGTAAAGTAGTTAGTGTACAGACTGTATAACCGTGTAAATTTGTTGTCCCCTCAAAATAACTCACAATACAGCCATAAAAGTCTAAACTGTTGTCAACAAAAGTAGTACACCCCTAAGTGGAAATGTCTAAATTGGGCTCAAAGTTTAAATATTTTATACGGCCACCATTAATTTCCAGCACTGCCTTAACCCTCATGGGCATGGAGTTCACCAGAGCTTCCCAGGTTGCCACTGGAGTCCTCTTCCACTCCTCGATGATGACATCGCAGAGCTGGTAGATGTTAGAGACCTTGCACTCCCCCACCTTCCATTTGAGGATGCCCCAGCGATGCTCAATAGGGTTTAGGTCTGGTGACATGCTTGGCCAGTCCATCACCTTTACCTTCAGCTTCTTTAGCAAGGCAGTGGTCATCTAAGAGGTGTGTTTGGGGTTGTTATCATGTTGGAATACTGCCCTGTGGCCCAGTCTCAGAAGGGAGGGGATCATCCTCTGCATCAGTATGTCACAGTACAAGTTTGCATTCATGGTTCCCTCAATGAACTGTAGTTCCCCAGTGCCAGCGTTGTCTTTTGTGAGATATTGTATATACCAATCACATAGGACCACTCCACTGGTGCAATTGTATAGAAAGATGGAATACAGACAGACACACACACACAATCAGCTATAAGTACAGTTTCATTACAACTGAGACAGTTAGTAAAGTAAGTAAATCTTGTCCTAATAAGTAGGAAACTTGCCAGTGTTTTGGGAAAGGTTGTGAGAGCAGGGGTAAGTGCCAGCAGATGTTGCTTGAGTCTATCGGAGGCATTCATTATGGATTGAAGTGGGGATTGTCGGGTGGTGGGCAGGCCAGCCAGAAGCGAGTTGCTGTAGTCAAGACGAGATATATTGAGAGAACGTATTAGAAATTTAGTTGTGTCTTGTGTAAGGTAGTGACGTATTTTGAGATATTTTTTAAATTGCAAGACAAGATTTTGTTAATACTGTAAGGAATTAAAGTGAAGGCAGAGTCCAATAGAACCCAAAAACAACGGGTTTGATAGGTGGGTGTGATAATGACATTGTTGGTAATGAGAGAGATGTGAGGAATTGACGCTGTAGTGGATGGTGGGAAGATTAGGAGTTTGTCTTAGACATGTTGAGTTTGAGATAGTGGGCAGACATCCAGGAGGATATGTTTGAGAGGCAGTTGGAAACACGTGCTAGAAGAGAGGGGGATAGATCAGGTGCTAAGAGGTAGATTTGAGTGTCATCTGCATAGAAATTATACTGAAATCCAAAAGGTTTTATTAGGGTACTAACTGAGGATGTGTAGATGGAGAATAGGAGGGGGCCTAGGACCGAACCTTTGGTATATGCCAACAGACAGAGGGTGAGGAGAAGAAGAGGTGCCAGAGATGGAGACACTAAATGTTCGATTTTGAAGGTATGATGTGAACCATACGAGCAGTATCTTGGATTCCAAGGGAGCATAGAATTTGGATTTGAAGAGTGTGATCAACTGTATTAAAGGCAGCAGAGAGATCCAGAAAAAGTAGAATAGAAAGTTACCCCTTGACTTGGTGATGAGCAAGTCATTAGTGACTTTTTTTTAGAGCTGTTGGAGTCAGAAGCTGGATTGGAAGGAGTCAAGAAGGGAGTTAGAGGAAATAAATTGGGTAAGGCAAGCCGCTCAAGCAGTTTGGATACCAGGGGAAATAGAGAGATAGGGTGGTAGTTACTTGCAGATTCAGTGTCAGATGAGGGTTTCTTAAGAATGGGTATAATTATGTCATGTTTTAAAGATGATGATGGAAACTTGCCAGTGTTTTGGGAAAGGTTGTGAGAGCAGGGGTAAATGCCAGCAGATGTTGCTTGAGTTTAGTGGCAGAGCTACTGCAGGTTCTGTTGGTGCACAATACGATATGGAACTGTAGTAATGGAGGTCTCTTGTTTAATTAAAGAAGGGTAGATCATTATTTTAATAGAAGGTTTATCTGATCGCCCTATTTTTCACACCACATTCCAATCCCAATTTCTCTTACTTGCATCTCTTAATTGATTGTAGTAAATGGCAAGCTCTCTCCTTTGACTGATGTTGTGATAAGTAAACATGCAACAATTTATTAAAATGATCAATGAGATATAATGTGATAACATATGCCCAAGATAAAAATATACAAAATTCTAATTAGCTCAAGTGAGCCACTTCCATTGCCAGTTGGTGACCAGGTTTGGCAATATATATATATTCCCACATGCATGTGCATAGACTTTTAACATTAGTTTGGCTTGGCAGGAAAATCCAAGTTATCATTAGATAGGAGTACACACCCAAGCTCATAATTTTTACTGCATATTGTGATTATTATTTGAAAGTAATGCCATATGCATTTCTTATACATATCTAATTAAACAGGTTTAATATGCTGCACATGAATAATTTGTATTCTGCTTCGTATTGACAAATCATTGGAGGTTCACCATGCCCATTGGCCTACATACACACTTATCCAATCTGCTAGCCCTGCCCTAATGATATCACCACACACCCAGTGATGCAATATTATGGGCTTTGCCTGGAAAAACTTGGTATGTCCACAGACTGGGAATGTTGTGATTCCATTCAGCATAGAGACAAATGCATTTATTATAGTACATTTCATAAACAATATTACGCTGACTAGAAAGAAAAAAAATAGGTATATTGAACAGGAATTATACAAACAGATCAGGTCAGATAGTATATGTATGTTCAAAACTGTATGGCAATTATCTCTTCAACCAATGCAGTCATAAAAATGGAACCTTATTTTCATTAACCCTCCAACAGGTGAAAGCATTTTGAATAAAAGTGCTATACAAATGTGAAATAATAAAATATTATTAGGGATAGATAACTATTTCTGATCAATCTAGATGTGATCTGCCCACCTACATATATTTTTATTGATTTTGAATATTTGATTATAGATGCCCTTGGGACTATTCATCACTGGTATATAGCCTATAGTCTAGTGGAATAAAGGCGGTCCTGAGCATATATATAAAAAATCATATAAAATGAAAAACGGTCTGAAAGATTGTCCAAAATTTTGCTGCTTATTCACTGCATAGCCTTAAAGATATATATATGTTTCCTGGGTTTCAAATGTTTCCTAAATAGCCACTGATTAGTAGAAAAATATGTAATATATTGAAAAGTTGAATGTGCAGTACTTACATATTTATATGCTGTATAGTGCTATCTGGATTTGCACACCTCTAGGAAGCTTACATAAGAGAGTAAAAAACTGCAGAGCAGCTAGGTACAGTTTGTGACCGCCAAAGGAAATGCTGCCAGTCATGTTGTTGTTGGGGTCACAGCTGACATTTTCCACAAGGAGACAGGGGCAGAGACAGGGGCGGCTGGTGCATAGTGGGAAATGGGCAACCTTCCTCCCAAAATGAATGCACTGACTTAATCCCCCCATTGCTTACTTAATTGTATAATTTATATAATAAAAAAAATAAAAAAATGTTTTATCATGTTCAATATTGTTGTTTTTATTAGCTGCTGCTGTCACTTTACATTTCAAAACCCTCTGTGCTGCAGTGAAACACACTGACTTATCACATCTAGCCCACTGCTGGTGATTTGCCTAGTAATACAGATCAGGGCTCATGTGAAAAGTACAAAAACAACAGTCAAAATGCTGTCTATGTCCAAACTGTGCTCTAAACGATAGAGCTGAGCCTGTCTGTCAAACGCAGCATCACCCAATCAGAATGGCCGGGAGGGAAGAGTCCCATATCCTACAGGGACTGCACCTCTCACAGTCCCCCCGGAAGGGAAAACATTGGTGCAATCTCAATAAAGTTTATTGAAGAAAAAAAAAAAAAAAGGTCACAGTGCATGCAGATAGAGGGAGCTGCATGTAAAGCTTCAACTTTCTCAATACTCTGGTGGTCTTATTGATTCTGACAACCCTGCTCCACACACCAAGCTTGTGACCGGTCTGTCACCACCCCGGCCTATACCAGATAGAAGCAGCTGCAGAGATCAGGTGAGTTAATATCCCTCTCTGTGTCTTGCTGTTGTTGTTCTGTCCTTCAATTGTGTCTGACTCTCAGTGACTACATGGATGCAGCACACAAGGTACACCTGTCTGTGTTTCTGTTTGTGCTTATCCAGATTGTTTTCATGGCAAAGATACTGGAGTTGGTTGCCAGTTCCTACTCCAGTGGACTGAATTTTGTCTGACCTCTCTAAAATGATTTGCCCATTTTGGGTGACCCTTCATGATATAGCTCACAGGTTCATTGAGGTACCAAGCCCCTTTACCCCTTTACCATGACAAGGTAGCGATCCAAAAGGGGTGTGTGTGTGTGTATATATATATATATATATATATATATATATATATATATATATATATATATAATGTGTGTGTTGTGTGAAGGAGCAGAATTAGAAATATATGCCAATTAACCACTTAAATATGTTTTTGCAACTTAATGTGAATTATGTAAAGAAAGCCTATAACCTGAAAACATATTTTTTTTTAAAAATGCATGAACCAACTTGGGGTGCAACTTGTGGTCTGTTGTTGCTGAATCACCCTGTCCTTCTGTAGGTGCAAGATGTTCCTCCCACGTGTTGTTTAGTCTCTGTTTAATTAATCTATTTGCTCATTTAACAAATTATTATTTTATGCAGTTTTACTCTCTCAGTATATTTGCTGCTATAGTAGTATCTGCTTGTATCATTATTGGCTCAGTCGTAAAATACCTGACCTAGGCTCAGAGTGATAGCTAGAGAGGTATGGAGATGAAGGGGGGCGGGGAGAGATTGATAGAGAGGGAGAGAGAAAGTTAGAGCGATCGATTCTATCCCTCTTCTTCTATCGCTCTCTCTCCCTCTCTATCCATTCCCCTCTCTCTATCCCTCTCTTTAATTCTCTATCCACCTCTCTCACTTTTGTGGGTAGAGACTGTGTCACTAGTTAGGGTCTATACATGTTGTAGTGACATGTTGTGAAGAGGAGGGGTTTATACTGTTGGGTGGAGTCAATGTAAAGGGAGGGGCTAGGTCTCTGTTTTCCGCCCCACCAAGTTGGAAAGTCATAAGCCGCTACTGGGCAGAGAGAAAAAAACACCAGCAGCGGTAGCAGCAGTGGATGCAGGGAAAAGACAACCTGCAGGGATAGACTCTTTTTTTAATTTATTTTTTTATTGTTTTTATTAATGGGAAAAACATTTATAACAGAGTAATATGCACAGTACAAGAACATCATATATTGTATTCAAATTACATATTTATGCTACCATCCAATTCATAGTTCCAGACATCGCAACAGGAAGCCCACTTTTTACAGTTGTCATCTAGTTTGGCAGAGGTCAAGCTCATTGAATGTAGGTACAGTAAAACCCGTTATCCGGCACCCACAGGGACCCCCGTATTGATGGATAACTGTAGTTGCTGGTTTATCGGGAGTCCCCGATTTTAGCACCTAAACAGGGCCATTTAGGGCCCCCCAAAAAATAGGAAAAAAGTTAGCTTTTTTTTTGTTGCAGTCTTGATCTGCCGGATAGCGCCAGTTAGCGGGAGTTTTTTGAATTTGGGGAATTGATGCTGTTGCCGGTTGCTTTAGAGTCCCGGTTAGTAGGGTGCTGGATAACCGGGATTCTACTGTATTTACGTTTTTTCAGTGCTTCCCCAAACATAGGAATGTACGGCTTCCAAGTTTTAGCAATAGTGTTCCTGACTGCTAAAAAGATTTGGTTTGAGAGAAGTTGAGCCTCTTTAGAAAGGCCAGTCATAGGGAGACCTAATAACGCTTCCTCTGGTTTTTGAGTTATTCTGTGTGCCCATAGCTGCTCTAGGGTGTCATAGGTTTCTGACCAGATGTGGGCTATTTTAGGGCAGTCCCATAGTTTGTGGCTTAGTGTACCAGTGGAACTACAACCTCTAAAACAGTTGCCATATGGAGAAGGATATGAGATCTTTAGTCTAGCAGGGGTCAGGTACCACCTCATGATGGTTTTGTAGGAATTCTCACTCAAGATTATGTTAAGGGAGGAGTTTTTTGAATTTTTATGGATTTTACTCCATTGCAAGTTCTCTAAGATGATGTTAAGTTCTGTTTCCCACGAGGACTGGTGGAGAAGCTTAGGTGGTGTGGCCTAGTCTAACAGGTAATTGTATATGATGGAAATGTTTTTATTACCATTTGAGTTATATATTCAGCATTTTTCAAATGGGGTTTTGCAGGACGATTTGTTATTTTTTTTAATGTTGGATAGATTTGAAGGGGTAGGTGGTTCTGTTCGCTAAAAGTCAAGGGGGACCAATGCTGATTTACACTTAATATGTTAGTGGCAATAGTAAATTTTTTATCTATCCACCATGCTAGCTACGAAATTCTGTTAATTGAAGAGTCGCTTTGGGGCGACCATAAAGGAGTGAGCCATGAGCCTGTCTCTGCTAGAGACTTCCTCTTAATCATTTGAGTCCATAGGGTTAGGGAATGAGCCACACTGTTAGGAAGAAGGGAACGGTGCAGGTTTAGCCAAAGCAGCTGGCTAGTTATGAGATTCTGTTCCTGCACAGATAGACTCTTATATGAAGAAACATATCACCTTCTAACATGTGCCAGATTACATATCGCAGGCTGTTTTGCAGCACAGACAGCAACCCCAGATTATGATGCAAATGTTTCAGACTCTGCTTCCTCCTGATTGGCCAAAACAATTTTTGAATTTCATGCTAATTTAGCCTATATTTGGAGTGTCAGTGTTAACCCTCATTTTCAACTGTCAGAAATTACATTTTGCGAACTTAAAGGTAAGTGTTTAAATGTTTATGTTTGTATTTTTTCATGCAAAAAATGTTTTCATACACTACTGATTCTCCTCTATTAATGGCCAAAAATAAGCAGTTAAATGTATATCTTCTCACAGAAGATCAATTTTTTTAAATGTCTTGTACTTTGCAGATTCAAACTTAAATATCTTCCCATTGGCCATCTTGGATTATATGCGTATGTTTTTTATGCTTTTTCTGCTGCTAGCAGGGATTGCAGGAGCATCAGGAAAATAAAGAATAAGGCAAATCCAAACCCTTAGCAATTAACCTTTTAATCTAAAATACAAGTTTTATTAAGTTAATTCTAGAAAATAGTCATTTGATTAATGGTGATTGTATAATTTGGAATATAATTGAATAAAGTATATGGCTAGGACTTGGTTTAGAAAATGGCACAAATAATATAAAATTATTGGACATTTTAACTTGCTAAACTTACTTCTCTACCAGTATTTTAAAAGTATTGTAAGAATATTATATGTTTATATTTATTTAATGTATTCCTTTAATTTATAGCATATCGGTAAATTCATTATTTTATGCCCTATAATGCCCAACCAAAGTCCACTTAAATAAGATTGCAATAATTAAAATTTTCCTTGTTTTTAAATTCTGATCTCTAACATGTGCTAACTGGAAAATCCCCATGAGTGCTTCCAGGAGGCTCAAAAGCTTCACAACATCTGAACAGAGAAAACAGAGCGTAAGCACTCACATGGCTTGACTTTGGCAAGAGTCAAATCTTCATGAAATCATCCATTTATTGCTTTTCATTATAAAACAAATGGTAAGGATCTGTCAGGCATTAAGGATGAATAATAGCCATGATTTGGAACAATTTAAAAGCCTGATTTCAGCTAAACTAGCTTCCAGTGTTTTTCATTTTTATCAGAAGTTTCTTACTGTTTCAATAGGCTACACTGCCGTTGCATGCATTGACCCTGGCCAGAATTTGTGAAAACCAACAAATTAACATGTCTGTGCCAACTACATATTTTATTTTAGGTACTGGTATGTTGTTTATTCCTAAGAAAATGTGGTCAAGGGCCCAGGACGTAGAAACAACCACTATTTGTAACATTGGAAATTGCTATTGTTTACAAAAATAAAAGAGAATGACCCTAAATAGAAGTTTGAGAAATAATTCACATGATTTTGAAGTATATAACTAATAACAATAGTAGCTATGCAAGCCACGAAAAATATTTTTTTTACTGAAAACTTTATTTTTATCAGACTCTGCATGTGTCAAGGGGCTTCCACTTTTTCTCTTTTAAGTTCTGCTTGCTGGCTTGGATCCTGACAGAACTAGGACCTTTCCTGTTGGGTGGGCGTTTGGGTGGCAGCTAGCAGTGGCGGAGAGCGGCCGATAGGTGGCCATGTCAATATTTTACTGCTGATTTCACTGAATTTCATGTGAAATAAAAGTCAATTTCATATGGTTATGGTAAGGGTTATGGTAAGGGTTAGGATGAGAGTTAGGGTTACGATTACGGTAAGGGCTGCGTGCGAGGACCTCAGTTCGGCACTCCATGCCAGCAACTGAGGCCCTTGCTTCGGCAAATGCGGGTCCTCGCGAAGCGAGGGGCCGCATTTGCGGTGGGGGAGCATCCCAACGTCTCCGCAAATGGGGGTCCTCGCAAAGCACTTAGGGAATGAGGCAATGAGCGCCGCAGGCGCTCATTGCTGGCGAGCCTCGCGTAGCGAGGCGAGCCATTAAACCGACCTCGGAACCAACCTTAATGTAACAAACACCCACACGCACTAAGAATCCGACTATAACGGCCGACCTGCGCGCAACTAAAAACAGTGAAAACACACCAAATACTCACACAAACTACATAAAAAGCTTACCCATAGCAAGGGGGGGGGGGGGGGGGCACCCAGGACCTCTGAAAGTGAAGTTACACCTCCATTTAAGTCCAAATTCCCGAGTTCAGACACACGAAAATCCCCGAAAAAAATGAAAATGAGGCTCAAAGACCCAGGACCACCCAGCCCAGGACCACCCACCTACAACTTACCCAAGAAGGGATCCGAGATAAGCTCAGAAACCCGCATTAACAGCAGGGGATCCGAGATAAGATCCGAGCCCTGCATTAACCCCACATTAACCATTGCAGTGGGGGTCCCGATTGCACGCGATCGGGGACCCACGCTGCAATCAAAATTCAAAATTCCCGCGTTACAGGTCCTTAAAGGACCGTAAAGGTCCTTAAAGGACCCGTTGTAAAAGAAAAAAAATATACACTGTCACCCTGTCAATCATGGGGGTCAATACAGACCCCCATAAAACCCTCATTAGCCCTGTCATTCATGGGGGTCTATATAGACCCCCATAAGCCCTTCATTAACCCTGTCACTCATGGGGGTCAATACAGACCCCCATAAACCCATCATTAACCCTGTCACTCATGGGGGTCAATAGAGACCCCAATAAGCCATT